>NQII01007221.1:12026-28286 GCA_002778355.1 Clitarchus hookeri
GGGGGGGGGGGGGGACTACACGATATTAGGCAGGTGTGCCAATTTTTTTGGCTCTTCAGTGTATAACAATTGCGTGTGGGACATTGGGCTTGCAGATGCTATTCAGTGACAATAAAAATTGCAAGATTTATTTTGCAGGACAGAGGAGAGGCTACATTTGTGCCGCAGATATAGGCTATGCTAAAGTTAAATTTCTCTATCTTTATTAGTTTTCCTAACTTCTGTTTTGCCAGCGGCGAAATCATACTCAGGATTAAACAGAACTGGTAAAATTGGCACTTTTTAATAATTATGGCATATAACCTTTACGAAATGAATTTTTCTAATGTCTGATTTTACAAGTATTTAATTATTTAAGATTTTATTTGAGCGTAAAACAAGCGTATTGCATTGCATTTAATTCTGTCGTTATAAAAAGTCTGGCATAAGTTCTCGCTACAATAGTAGGCTACCTTCATGACTCTAGAAGGGTCAAAACCTGGTTCTATCTGGCCTCGGGTTCCTTTGTCTAGTACATAATTTACTCTAAATGTGATGTATTATTTTATTGTTTTGGAACACTCGCTGCAGTTTGTAGATGACCGAAATTCTTCAGGTGCGCCGAACAATTGGACAAAATATAAATACTATACTTAGTTCACAAGACAGAAGTGTAACAACATTCTCCTACATCCCTATAGTTTTAACTAACAATAGAATGTAAGGAGGGAACATGGTAGAGCAGAGAGGGGCAGATACTCGACATACCCTGCCTGTGAGCGCATCTTGCGTGCAGCAACAGCCAGCCAATGAGAAGCAAGCACGTGGTCCGTGCCATCTCGTCATTGCCGCTCCAGCGAGCACTCACTCTCCCTCCAGCATCCTGCCGCCTGCCTGGAACAACATGGCCTCCGCGCCGTCTACAGCTGGAACAACTCGCCACTTTCACGACGTTAGTTCATTTTATTACTACGGGCGCCTGTTTCCTCAAACCACATTCTATGACCAGTTGTACTCCGAAACACTTTAGCTCAGATACAGTTTCATGACAGTACATATATGACACAGGTTCACACGGGGCTTTCAAGTTATAATCCATTCGCGGTTACTTCCCACTTTCCCGAAGCCCTGCTAAAGTTCTTTTTCCAGGATATTCCTCCGCCTTCGAGCAAACTAAGTTAAACTAAGTCTATAAAATTATACAAAAGGACAACGCATATATATTTATATTAATGTATAGTAAACTTTAGGCATATTTTTATATTAGCATATAAAATGATATATATTTATATTACCATATAATATGCATGTATATTTATATTACCATATAAAATGCATATAGGCATATAAAATATGCATTGATGGCGGTATCTGCGGGTTTTATGTTTTTTCCGGGGTCCTTGCTGGTGCGAACAACGTAAGAGGGTTTTTTCAGGGTGCTTCCGTGTTTTTTTAATATATGTAATACATCCGTATTTTCTCTCTGAATTAAACGGGTAGAAATCTTCCTATGGAAGACCGCTCCTCCATTTTGAGTGATGAGCTGACTGATTCTCGGCCGAAAAATTCCTAGAACCTCGATATATTCCACTGCAAAACTGGTGGGTTGAGCTGCGTTTCCGACAGCTGACTCGAGAAAATGAAAAATTTTTCACAAGTCGGTTTTCTATTCGTCAGTGATCTGCATTGATTAACATTGGTATTAAGCAATTTTTTTAAAGCACGAAAATATCGCGATGGGTGGGCCGCCCACCCACACCAGTACATTTTTTTTTCAGGGGACACCGTGTGTTTTGAGTTGAGAGAGAGCTTAGCAGCTGAAATGGGTGAGGACGTTTAAGGTTGGCAAAGAAGGTCAAGTGTCCCGAGAAAATCTGCTGGACATCGCCAAGTTCATCACGGGTTATACTGTCAGCAATGGCATCAATCACGTTTCCCACATGCGCGAAAATACAGGTGCGACGCCTGCCGGGAATCGAACCTAGGTTTTCGTCTTGACGCGAGGCGTGCGCTCTGGTAGCTGTGAAACTGCTGTCAAGGGGATGGTATTGAGCATGTACGGTCCTGTGTCGGTGCGAAATAATCATTATAGAAAGGTTGCCTGATTTCCACCGCCACGTTTCGTGTTTCTCTTGGATGGTGATTTACGCAGTGTTCACAGAACAGTTTGTTAATATTTATGCATATTTATGGATCGGGAATAGGGCTTGAATTTATAGCTGCCGTCATTTTAATGGAATGAAGAATTACTTTATCTCTGGTGAAGGACTGAGGTGTGATGTTGAGAACTTATACTTTTGTAAGTATGAGCTGGTTTCACCTTAGGGAGCAAGGCATTATAAAAAAACACGAGGATGTGCCTGAACGTAACCTCCATGGCTCATAACCGATTTTATGCATATTTAGAATCATATATTCATGATCAGATCGTGATCTCTGTTATACCCGACAAAAAGGTTTTCATATTAGATTTTTTTTTTTCCGTAAATATTTAAAGTGATGTTTTTCCATCGTGCTTGGTATTTTAGTGAGTCATATCTAAGCGATTTTTACTAAGTTTCTTCAGCGTATATGAGATTTCGTTCCGGCTTGAAGAGTTGCGAAAAAGGAAAGGGTCATGTATATGACAATGAGGACAGTGTTGACGGTGAAAACAGTGGCGTTTTTTTCGACATCCTCAAACATCTCTTTACCGGATTTGCTGAAAAAAGTGTCGTGAATAATGCAAAAGACGCAAAAACACCCACTAAATATTTCCAGAAGACCCCAATGAACTTGTTGAACGACTCAGACATTTGATTGCCTTGCACAGTAAGGAGATATCTTTAATCATAAACGAATTTAAGGAAAGGTGTTTCATCGAATGAAGCCATTGTGTAATATCCAAAATCTGCAAACATCAGAGAAATGCAAAGATTGAATGCATGGAAAAAGTAGGATAATACATTAAAGTGTTCNATCCAAAATCTGCAAACATCAGAGAAATGCAAAGATTGAATGCATGGAAAAAGTAGGATAATACATTAAAGTGTTTTTAGTCGTGCAATTAAAATTTAATGAACCTTACTCTACCGCCTTTCCGAAAAACTTATTATTTCAGTGGTGTATAAAATCGAATGCAAGGGTCTGATTTAAAAAAAAAATGAACGAGAAAGTGCATTACGGGGAATAAGGTTCAATCTGAAGTAGTATGTCTTTCTCGGGCTGTTTAAGTCGACTGAGTTTTGTTTGACAAACAAACTAACTGAGGAAGGAATGTTTTTGAGAAATGAAAGGGCGAAAATCTGGGAGCGACCCTGCCGGAATCGAACTTGTCTCGTCGTGTTGGGGGGAAGAGGCCGAGTGAAGTACGTGCTGGTGTTGAGGTGGGCCTCCTGTGCGAAAATGTGTGTACAAAAGAAAGGATGCTGTACTCGTAATCGTAATGGAAAACGAGAGCTCTTGCNGCCTCCTGTGCGAAAATGTGTGTACAAAAGAAAGGATGCTGTACTCGTAATCGTAATGGAAAACGAGAGCTCTTGCCACTGCAGTGACACCATGGAAGAGGTAATCGTTGCGAAATGGGTCTGGGGTGCCGTTTTCGATGGGGAGCCTGAACTAATGTGTCCAAATCTTCATTAATTCGTAGATTGCAGTAAACCTTCTGACCTAAGTGATCTCTCCTGCAGGCTGATACTTTTTTTATTTTTCAAGGGTAATAAACATTATGTGCGTAAACATAAGCATTTTANGATCTCTCCTGCAGGCTGATACTTTTTTTATTTTTCAAGGGTAATAAACATTATGTGCGTAAACATAAGCATTTTTAACATATTTTTTATGTACTTGCATTATACGAGATTTTGTATCTTCATGGCATCACGAGGAGCTGATAGAGCGNTTTTAACATATTTTTTATGTACTTGCATTATACGAGATTTTGTATCTTCATGGCATCACGAGGAGCTGATAGAGCGCAAGTATGCTAGCAAGCACAATAACTCTTTCTGGGCATGATGGAAGTGCACAAAGTTTGTCGCAAAAATTAACACCGATAATGGGTGATTTAGCTCTCGCTTCTGAACTTTCGAAAATGTATCATTCGTATGTATATGTGATACACGGGCATGCCTGGGCTGAAACATTGCCAACATGCTTATGTACCTCTGCAGGTTCATAAAGAACTGGGACTATTTTATAATCGGTATTTAGCTGTGATATTATGACGCGTACTTTGTAATATAAAAAAAAATTATATTATGGTAGTGGATTTTTTTATTTATATATATTTTTTTCCGATGGTCAGGTTTTTGGTGTGTGAACATTGACGTTTCCTCTGAAGGTTCAAGATCAATACAACTTAAAATACTAGATTTTTTACTTCGGAATATCGCTTTGATTCGTAAATATAAATATGTAGCACTGTTCGGGGCATGAAGTGTATTATCTTAAGTTCGTTACTGGGCAATTTTTTTCCCCTATTTCTGTAATGTGTGGCCTGTTTTCCCTTACTTTAATTTGGTTTCATGGGCGCGCATGTGTGTATATATATATATATATATATGTATAAAATCGTTGCAAAAATGTCTTAGTTATTCCCGTCGCAGTAATTGTTAAATATGTTATTCGTGAAAGGAGGGTTACACTCGTATTTGCAGAAGTGAGCGGGTCGAATATTCTGTTAGATTTTTTTCCTCTCAAACGGTTTAACATTAATTGACCACTGTGTACGTGGGTGTGGAAATATTTCTAAGTATATGCATCAGTGGNCCTCTCAAACGGTTTAACATTAATTGACCACTGTGTACGTGGGTGTGGAAATATTTCTAAGTATATGCATCAGTGGATGAAAAGAGTCGTTCGTTGGATTACTAAGGTAGTACTAATGACCCGATGCGGTATATAGTCCTAGAGTTATCAGACTGGCCAAAACGCATTGTGAGCGAAAAGGTAGCTTTAAATACCTGTGAAATGCAAAATGGTATTTCGGTATGCCTAAAATATGCAAGGAATTGCTGATACCAAATTAATCTTTATGCTCAATATAGAGATTTTTTTAAAACTTAATACGTACTCATTTGTCTGCATTACATGTTGCAATTATTTATATATTTTTTGCCCTAGAATCGTGGCTGNCCTCTCAAACGGTTTAACATTAATTGACCACTGTGTACGTGGGTGTGGAAATATTTCTAAGTATATGCATCAGTGTATGAAAAGAGTCGTTCGTTGGATTACTAAGGTAGTACTAATGACCCGATGCGGTATATAGTCCTAGAGTTATCAGACTGGCCAAAACGCATTGTGAGCGAAAAGGTAGCTTTAAATACCTGTGAAATGCAAAATGGTATCTCGGTATGCCTAAAATATGCAAGGAATTGCTGATACCAAATTAATATTTATGCTCAATATAGAGATTTTTTTTAAACTTAATACGTACTCATTTGTCTGCATTACATGTTGCAATTATTTATATATTTTTTGCCCTAGAATCGTGGCTGNAAACTTAATACGTACTCATTTGTCTGCATTACATGTTGCAATTATTTATATATTTTTTGCCCTAGAATCGTGGCTGGCTCGTGATTCTGAAAGCCCAAAGCTGTGGATTCAATGTGAGAGAAAATGGCGCAACCCCCTTTTAATGTTCACATATAAGTATTTTTTATTCGCGACTATGTTAGATTCTCGTAAAATAGTAGCGTTAGTTTACATTATCTAGGTGGCGTGAAAGCTAAAATAATATTAGTAAATGTTACACTATTTTGAGATGGAGCGAGTTGCTAGGGCAAGCGGGAACAAGTTACGACTCGACCAAGAAACCATCCCGACATTCACCTGGAGTGATTCTTAAAATATAAATTCGGGTCGAACGAGTCGAGTATCGAACCGGTCCCCTTGAACATGGGTCTTCCCTGGTGTTGAATTGTGCGTGCAGATATCTGTGTTTATTATCCTATGAATTAAAGTTGGCTTGTGTGAGAAATAAAACAAGCTGCTGGAGTGACAAGCCTCCCCCCGGCGGACAGTGTGCTAGGGCAAAGTCCAGTTCAACAGCTGGTGCAGTGCGGCTGGCCGTGTGCGCGAGCTCAGATTACAACTGCACGTGCCTCTTCGTTTACTTCTGTAATGGGACTCGTGACCACTTCTTTAAGTATGTTTTTGTCTTAATAATTTTTAATACATCTATCAGTTTCGCCTGCAATTGAGATATTTCTGGGTCTGTGTGTTTGCGTTTGTGCAGGTTTATGNTTTTAATACATCTATCAGTTTCGCCTGCAATTGAGATATTTCTGGGTCTGTGTGTTTGCGTTTGTGCAGGTTTATGTGTGTTTGACGTATGAGCAAGTGGAGAATGATCATTTTTTCCCCCTTATTATCTTATTTCACAGCATTACAAAGTGTCTTTGGTTTCGCCGAAATTAATAGAAAATTTCGCATCTGATCTTCTATACGAAAAAAAATTAAAGTAGAGTTTGAGCCAGAATTTATTTACAAAAAAATTGTACATAGAAATAANGATCTTCTATACGAAAAAAAATTAAAGTAGAGTTTGAGCCAGAATTTATTTACAAAAAAATTGTACATAGAAATAATTTTCTTCACGCGAAAGGGATCAACATAACTCTAAAATTGCTTAGTCTTCTTGATGCACTGACTGCAATATGCTCGAATTTTTTTTCGCACTTGTGAAGTCTTTCCTTATATGTCTCGACGAGGTTGAAAGGTGGTGAATGAGAGCTGTATGTGCGTTTCTTTGCTGGAATTCGTATTGCGGTATAAATCTGCATGGTGGACTAGCATCTCGGAAATAAAACTATATTTTAGTTCGCGTAGTTCATAAAGAGTGAATACTATTGACACCTGTTGGATTAGAGGCCGCACACATATGCATAAACATGTTCGCATGTCACTTTTCATTCGGCTAAAGTCACGTAGCAGTATGGTTGAACTCTGAGGAGGGAGGGTGAGGATGTTTTACCGTCGATCGGATATCTCTTAATGGAGCGAACCCACACGAATGTATGCAAATACAGAAATTTGTTTGCCGAAGGTAATTGTTTTTTATGATTTTGTACTTGTGGTGGGTGCACCTCTACGCTAGCGTCTCCTCGCGATATATAATTTTTTCCCTGCAAAACTATTGTATGTAAATTATTTATGAGTATAAAGAGCTTTATATGCTGACAATGGGTGCGAGAAAAATCGCCGCACATGGAGTAACCATACGAATATTTTTTTCCCGCTGCCTAAATTTCCTAATGCNATGGGTGCGAGAAAAATCGCCGCACATGGAGTAACCATACGAATATTTTTTTCCCGCTGCCTAAATTTCCTAATGCACTGATTTTAAACTTGCGAGGAAATGTTTTTAGGGGGAATCCACGGGATCCTTCACTGTGCGTATCGCATACCGTGAGGGGCAGCGAAGTGGTTTTAACTCTGTTTTTTGGGTTTTTTGAGGCATGATTACTGTATAGAAAGCAGCATGAAGCACATGTACACGACACATGATTTTTTCCAACTCCTTAATTTATTTTTTAAATAATTATGTTCGTACATGTTATATATATACATACATTACTAGCGACCCGGCTGAGCTTATCTCTGGTACAATTTATTTTTTACAGCGATACACTAATAAATAAANTACTGATTTTAAACTTGCGAGGAAATGTTTTTAGGGGGAATCCACGGGATCCTTCACTGTGCGTATCGCATACCGTGAGGGGCAGCGAAGTGGTTTTAACTCTGTTTTTTGGGTTTTTTGAGGCATGATTACTGTATAGAAAGCAGCATTAAGCACATGTACACGACACATGATTTTTTCCAACTCCTTAATTTATTTTTTAAATAATTATGCTCGTACATGTTATATATATACATACATTACTAGCGACCCAGCTGAGCTTATCTCTGGTACAATTTATTTTTTACAGCGATACACTAATAAATAAATTGGGAAAAGACAATTACAATANTATATATACATACATTACTAGCGACCCGGCTGAGCTTATCTCTGGTACAATTTATTTTTTACAGCGATACACTAATAAATAAATTGGGAAAAGACAATTACAATATTATATGATAGTAAATTAGTAAACTACTATCATATATGGACGTGTGACGAGTACATAGGATAGGAATTGCGCTGTATTCACATCCTGGGAGGAATAACCCCGGGAATGTCCCGACGTATAAGGGCACGCGGGGAAGAACCGAATTCGAGTGAAAGAGGGAAAGTCCCGAAAAATAACTGATATAAGCCCTCTGTGAAGGAATCAAGCTCTCAGGAATCCCCGAAAATGTCCTACCACACCCACCCTCCACCCTCATAGGNTGATGCGTGACGAGTACATAGGATAGGAATTGCGCTGTATTCACATCCTGGGAGGAATAACCCCGGGAATGTCCCGACGTATAAGGGCACGCGGGGAAGAACCGAATTCGAGTGAAAGAGGGAAAGTCCCGAAAAATAACTGATATAAGCCCTCTGTGAAGGAATCAAGCTCTCAGGAATCCCCGAAAATGTCCTACCACACCCACCCTCCACCCTCATAGGAGCGCGCAAGCAGCTGACAAGACACGAAATCCTACAGAAAAAACGTGTGAGGTACACAGGGGATTTCCCGATTTCTCTCTCAAGAAACTGCTGACAGCTAACTTGAATATAGCGGGAGACGGGTTAAATTCAGTAGCAGCCAATGTTCGGGATCAGTTGTAATCAGTTGTTCACGATGAGTTGTTCAGCCGTGATGCGAGGTGAACAAGGCAGTTAGTGCGAGAGGCAGTCGTATCACCAGGCCGGAGTTCGGACCCGGCCCAGGCAGTAATGTACAATCAGTTATTCGCAGTCAGTTGTTCGGGAGCAATTATCGCCAGCCGAGACGGGAGTTGTTCGGCGGTACAGCCGCGAGACGAGTTAGGTGTTCCGCCGAAACGGAGCAGACACTGGAGTAATCAATCGTGTGACGAGAACAGTGCCGAGAATATGAGTAAATTCCCGGAAACGAGTGGCAGCCCCATGCCAAGAGGCGCCATTCCCCGGGAGACGTAGTCGTGCGCCAGATGGCGACGTCAGTCAGTCAGTAAGTCAATTGTGACGTCACCGGGGAGAGAACCCAGGAACAGCCGAAACTTCATGTGTAAATTCCCGAGACAAACCCAGTAGAAGTGCCGAGAACTTATGAGTTCATTTCCGAAAACATAGTGTCAGTTTCCGAGGTGGGGAAGTCAGAAACACGAGCCGGACCATTGCGGACGTCGCCACAGCCGAGGAGACGCGCTCTCCTACAAGTAACGCCAGCCGAGGTCGCCGAGAAAGTACAAAGTCCCGGAAACCCATCCCGGACTTCCGAGAGAGTCAGTCAAATCCGCAGGAAGAAGCCAGCTGAGTACAGCACGCCAACGAGAGGCAGTCCGAGGGCCTGAAATAGGGCCACCCAACTCACCATGCCTCAGCTACCAACGAAGACAACTCACCAAAAGCCGCAGTCACAGATAAGTAGAGAAACGTCTCCCTTCAACAACCTTCCCCGACGCATAGTATTCAGCCCACCAGCCCTTCAGGCCTACGACTTGTAGGGGGGCTCAGTCTCGCCAGTGTGTGTAAATAACTATGTGACGTTCAGACCAATAAAATACTGGTGTGTTAAATAACGGAGAATACGAGTATTTGTTTACCCCTAACGCAACAACCACAGGTGCCCTTAGTCTGCACCAAAATAATTCAACTATATAAACAACTAGTTACCATCCTGTACAACTCAGATAGCCTAGTAGCGACAATATAACATACATACATACACGTCACGTCTGTCTCCCAGAGGGGTAGGCAGAGATTATGGACCTCCATTTACCACGATCCTGACATACCTACCTCCCTCGCTTTATCCACATTCATACATCTCTAATATAACAATATTATATGTTAGTGGTTTAGAAAATTTCTTTGTATACAACATTAATCGTTTTGCCTCCGACCGCCAGGACAAAAAGAATTCTATTTGACGTCACACGCGAAAGTACTACGTATAGTTGTCCATGTGAAAAACATGCTCCACTCAAATCCACTCCAGCACATTAAGTGTTTGACCCTGTGCTTTATTTATTGTCATATCAAAACAAACTCTTATTTAAAATTGGACTCTTTGAAAATTAAAAGGCAAATCCGTGGGAATCATTAATATTCTAGGTATTAAAACAGTTTCTCCAGTACCGCAGCCAGTTAGAATAGTACCTTCAATGAGAAAACTTTATACATTTTTTATTTGTAATCGAGTTGCCATGATTTCGGTGGATTTATATTTCGCAACAAAATAATGGTAAATCCGACTCTTAAAATCTGTTTGTGTGGTGGCATGCCAGAAGGATTCGATGAATTAAGAAATTATGTGGGATAGTGCACAGCTTCTTCACTGTCGAGTGCTGTATCTACTGAGTAATATACTTGTGTATGCGCATTAAATTTTGCGAGCACCAATTCATTAATTTTTTTGACATGTTCAATTGTAGGCGATAATGTTGCTCTTCCTTTGAACCACCGCATCCAAATCCGTTCAGTGGTTCTCGAGATTAGCACAGTCATACAGACAGACAGATGCACACCAGGGACTTCCTTTTAAACTATGTATGGATTTTAGTGACGGCTAGAGTCTCACTGAATATTTTTTCTTTAAATTTCAACAAAACTGATATACTAAATATTTTTTCCTTGCCAACAGTGTTTTTGTTTAANATTTTCTTTAAATGATAACAAAACTGATATACTAAATATTTTTTCCTTGCCAACAGTGTTTTTGTTTAAACTTACGTGAGCAGGTCATAACTCGAGATAAAATAAAAATATATACATTGTTTTAAACACATTTATTTATGCACACACATTGCAATAGTATTATTATTATGCTGCAGAATACAAGGAATACTTTTTTTTTACAAGTGTTTATTCTCTGAGTCTTGGATGGCATTACATACATAATATTTTTTTTTTAATGTACAATGGGTTTCTCATAGTTCTTTTTTTTAATGTACCATGGGTTATTAATACTCCACAATCTTAGGGCTTCGGCGTTGCACGGGACACAGCAATATCTTTGATTTTTGCACTCGTGGAGTCTTGTGGCGTACGTCTCGACGAGCTGTCGAAACGGCGGGCAGCGGCAATGCTTGTGAAGTTCTATAAAGTTCGTTTTGATGGGGCACGCATTGTAAATTGCTGACTCTTGGCATCTTCCAATCACATACACAGGGTAATAGGGAATTATGGCAGAGTCCAGCATTGTCGGAATTTCCTCGTACTGAATATTCCCCTCGTCCCACCTTAGTCCGTGCGTTCCGTGCATCTGTGGGCGGTACGCCTGTTGCGTGGTGCTGCCATGGACACAGCGGTAAAAAGTAAAAACTTTGGTTTTCTCGTCTTTGTCACTGTACAAGATGGCAACTGCCTGATGGTGTACGAGTCAAACGAGCGAAAATCTTGGATGTTGCAAAACATTTTTTTTTTTTTTTTACTAAATGTATTTTTGTTATATAAACAAATTTTAGGTTCCCATGCACACACCGAGTTTTACAAAATTATTTAAAACTTCATCGAGGTCCATACACATCGGGCACCTGTGTTTTGTGTTGGTTTCCACGCTGGGTAGTACTTGCCAGTAAATTTTTTGAAGGGAACCATCTTCCACGGGTACAGCTTGCGAGCAGATAACTTGCACATGGACGTCGTCTTCTACGCGGAGGGCGTCTTCTACGGGGAGGGCGTCTTCAACGGACGCAGACGTCCCGAGGGCTGCTCGGTGGGCCTTGAACCAACCCCTGTGATGCGGCGTGTCGGAAACCGAGGTGGTGCAGCCCTCGAAACACTCTTTGCATAGGAGACAGTCTCGTATGTCTTCGTCCTGCTGCAGGTAGGTCGGCAAATACTTGAATACGGTCGAAATTCCGTAAGGTGCGTAGACCAGGAGAAATTCTTTCAGCAGGTACGGTAACTCATCCCTTTTGTCCAAGGCACTAAACGAGCGCCCCCTTCAAAATGCCAAAATTGCCAAAAGGATTTTATGGCCGCTCGGACAACACGTGTAGATTTCTAGGAACGAGAAAAATGACTGATTGCCCGAGGGAGCTCGGGGTGCGTCTTATAAAGAGTTTTTAAGGGGGTAAAAAGTAGCCCGCTCTCGCGATTAAAGTAGGCCGCCGATTGGTAGGAACGAAGGTTTCCGAAAAAAAAACCTAGTAATTAGCGAATGAGAAACATTGTCGGAGCAATTAAATGTATTGGAATGGGGTGGAGGGGAACCGACTAATTGGTAGAACGAATGTTTCCGAAAACACCTGAGTAATTAGCAAATGAGAAACATAGGTGGTACAATTAAATATGTTGGAAGGGGGTGGGCANAAACATTGTCGGAGCAATTAAATGTATTGGAATGGGGTGGAGGGGAACCGACTAATTGGTAGAACGAATGTTTCCGAAAACACCTGAGTAATTAGCAAATGAGAAACATAGGTGGTACAATTAAATATGTTGGAAGGGGGTGGGCAATTAGCCAATGATAATCAGGGGTGGGGCAATTGGTCCATTCAATATATTGGAAGTGGGAGTGTTGGGCTGGGGGAGGGGAGTCAGTCATCTGCTGGGCGCGTTGCTGGGGACAGCACCAGCAATGTAAAACAAATGACAAACGAAAAAAAACAAGATAGCGGATGGTGGCTGTGACACCTACCAAGATGGTGAAATGTGTATGCGTGGATGGGGGTGTGGGGTGCCTCTAAAAATTTAAGTTTATTTTTAAATACATTTTTAAAATAATTTTTTTAATACTTTAAAAATAATTTTTAGTATTTTAGTATATTTTATAAATATATATTGAAATTTTTTGGATTATTTTGAGTTTCAAGGTCAAAGGTCACAGGTGGTTAAGGTCAAAGTTCACGAGGGTCAAGGTCAATGGTGAAGGTCAAAGTATTTGGATTCATGATGGCCGCCGGCCGACCGTAATGACAGAGCACGAACAGCTCCGACTCTCCGGTTCCATGTCCCGATGTGCCAAAGTCCCCATAATCCCTCTACTAGCGCACGTGATGCGCATGGCAGTGTCGCTTTTATCGCTCCTCAGCCTCGAGCGCGGACAATATCTCCAGGTAGGCGAGAGCCTTGACAATACAAAGGTGAAACTACGGCTTACTCCGAGGACTCCTGACTACTCGCCAGCCTGTAGCCCTGTCAAAAGTGAATATTTCTCAGTACGTAAAGGCCATTAAAAATGCCTGTTTCTAGAGACTTGCGCAGCCAATCAGAGAACGGGTACTCACACGCCATTATGTCTCTATGTACTCATCTACTGTGTGATGTGGTGACCAGCCCGGGGGCAGGNAGAACGGGTACTCACACGCCATTATGTCTCTATGTACTCATCTACTGTGTGATGTGGTGACCAGCCCGGGGGCAGGAGAGACTGGAATGTGTAGCAGCGCTGTGATTGGCTGTCCGGGTCCTGCTCCACCTTACTGTTGTCCGCTCGCGGTTCAACACACATTACATCGCCCGGATTCTCGCCAGTGCTTGCATTCCTCGTGCAAGTCCTCTTTCAAATCCCGGCGAATTTCGATAATTACTTTGATGTCATGCTAGGCTGCAACGCGTGTAGACACAGAGCACTCCACGATACAAAAGTGAAACACCCGCTTATACCGCTAACCAACAGCAGTTGCTGCTATCTTTACAGAGCCGATGCACTATTGGTGGGTCCTATTCCACACAAAAAATACAGGTATAGGCTGTTCGCGGTAAAATTAGCACTTTCGAAAGCCCTGCTAATGATATACTTGAATGCACGTTGTGTATTCTTCCGCCATATGTAAAATTAACATAGCCAAGAGTCTCATCACTTTATTCGTACATAGGTCAAGTGAAATTAAGAAATTATTTAAAAAGTACAGATTTTACTAATTCGCTTATTTTTAATTTTTAATGCTATTTAAGAACTTGAAAAGCGAAATAAATTATTTGAATATTCACAGATGTTTACATAACACTTTTAATTCAACGTTAATACATGGAACTACTTTCTCTCCGTCGTTACCAACCATAATGGGCGCATGCCAGTCAGTGTGCTTGTCATCACGTATGCAGGAAGGGGCAGTGACGTTTTTCAATGGCTTATTTAAAAAATGCTCACGTTACCGTGAATAGCCTTTAACAATAACTATAGACCAATATTAACAGACAAAAAATATACTACGGTACATTTTTCTCTCCCCTAAAGTGCATAGCTTCAGATTTATTCCCCCTCGTTCGAGGCACGTCGATACGGGCGGCAATTCCACGCGCGTCCAGCTCCTGCGGCCAGTTTTACCGTCGTCGAGCTTCCCTGTGCAAGTTGGATCCGCAACACTGAGGCATAATGCCACGCGATGGAAGCCCACACATGTAACCACGACTGCCTCTTGACGATACGGCGTAGGCATGCTCTAAACATATTTTTTTTTTACAATTTTCACTATTTTTCTTTATTTTAATATACTCAGTATGCTAAAGAGAAAACATTACAAAATTAGATAATTGGTTTTTATCTTATCTGGCCAAATTTCGTTTTCCTTGGATACTCATTTGCTGAGATAGGCCCCAACAGCGAATGTGAAGAAAATATGCCCGGACTACTAGCGCTTAGTCATCAATATTTATTTTAATCCCTTAACTTGCACATTAGATCAGGTTTAGTAATAGAAGGAAACTTTTGTTTGAGGAATACTTGTAGTCTACCAAATTGTATTAACTATCTTTACAATTACTTTCAAATTATGTATAAGTTATTAATAATTTGAATGTTTAAAACAAGCGATAATTATTATGTTATAAAATACTTCTAAATACCGTCAAAAATTAATTTTAGGCATTATAAAATATACTAAACTAGAAGTGTTAAATGAAGGCTTACTTAAAAATATCATATCACAATTACAAAGAAGCATCAAAAGGCCACTTGTTAATATTAATCGCAACAAATGGATTTGGCCCTCAATGGATGAACGCTTATTACCCAGTTAGGCCACTGATTATATATTATTATAAACTACTCTAGATGAAAAAAAATTGACGAATGCCTTCTTCAATAACAACTGTGATAATGTGAAACTTAGGTGAATGTAGCTGGTGCAATGTTATTACGGTAAGAAATTGTGAAATACTGGAATAACATCAACATTTTTATGTCGGTGTGAATCATTATGTTTAGCACTTTGAGTACTGTGCATATCTACTGACAACTAAAGCGAGCTAGAAATGAGTTGCCTATAGTAACAACAACATAACCATCAGTTCTGTTCTCTGTATGCCCATTTACAACTGTGCTATTGGTTCGCACATCACCGGACACACTTACTATAGTGTACAACGTTAATTACTGGCCGCCTCTTTGTCTACAAAATAACAAGTTATTGCGTGCTACTTCTCTATGAATGTGTGGAAATACTAAGAACTTGCATTTTTAAAAACCTTTTCCCTACGCGTTTGAGATTCTGGAAGAAATGCAGTATATGTAGGTTAAGGATTTGAAGAGAAGTATGGAATGAGGCAGCAAACCAAGCTTGAATTGCCAGATATTGTATATCGTTATTTTCCCTCTTCATCATGCAGGTAACATTCATAATTATTAGTTAAATTAATTCTGAGATAAAACAATGAAATGAAAAACAAATAATTTTCATAATCTGGTACGATTTAACGTCAATTAAAAATACTTAAAATGTTCTAGCCTAAGAACGTAACTATTGCATATTTATTTGAGTTAGATAACTGAGTCTTTAAGTTCTACTACTGATATCTCAAACACATCACTGAGGAACTACATCTAAATAATAATGTTAGTTGCTTCATTTTAATAAAATTTGAATCTAATATTTAATTTTTTAAACACGTTAATTAACGCAAAAAGATTAAATATATTTTCGATTGAGAATTCATGTTTAGCTGGCTTAGGCACAAGTGGAGTAGCTCAACTCCTCGTAAACTTGGCTGCTCTTCAGTACACTGCGCTTCAGTACTCTGCATGTAGGCAAGACTACATCAAACTGCGAAGTAAGCGGAATGAAATCTCAACCTGGGGTGTGTTGTATTTCGCCGAGAGCACTCCTTCTACCACGAAAGATGGAATAAATACTAAGAGCTGTAAACTAAGAGTTGAGTTTCGAGTTTGGAGCGGCTCTTTACAACTAGGTCTTGAGAGCTGATGAGAGTGTAATAAGGTGAGAATGGAGCAGCGCCGGAATGCAAGGGCGGGGGAAACGAGAGATCTT
>NQII01007221.1:28374-96374 GCA_002778355.1 Clitarchus hookeri
CCCCTTCCTCTCCACGTGAAAATCCGGGAGTGACCCGTCCGGGGATTGAACCCGGTGAATACAAGGAAAAAACGTACATTTAGGTGGACAAATAACAAAAACGAAAGTGCTGCCAGTTAACCGGAACGGCACTGAAAAACCTTCATTGATAATGCGTGCATCAAAAGTACACGACGCCGACGCGAGGCGATACGAAGCGCGATGTGTCAGTCATGCGAAAGCAGGTAACAAGTACGAACGTGAATGTTGTGTGTTATAACCTGATGAGTGGCAACGTGTGCACATGGAGTCTCTATCCTCAGGTAAATACGTTCATTTAAAGGCAGTTGTAAGAATCTCACTACCAAATCACTCACGGTTGTGTAAGATTGTGCGTAGCACAAGTAGTACGTAACACTACGTACAGGTCCACAATAAGAGTTCCGCGTAGTACCGCTTTCTTTCCTTGTAAACACACAAGCGTTATGACTCACGAATGTGTCAGAAAAAACTAGCTATCACTATGAATCACTTTCTGAAATACACCCTATTGTTCACAGGTAGCCATTCAGGCGCTGTTCCGGTGACATCGAAAAGGGAACTGTTCGCAGTATTAAAAGACGGCAAATTCTCTAGCATGTTTAATTTAAAGTGTACTGAAATGCTTCGTGAGTACCTCATGTACAAATATAATGTACGCGAGCAGGCTGAATACAAAAGATGTAACTTAAATGTGACATTGAAAAACTTTGTGTCAAATGTGATTAGGAAATTGAAAGACAGTCGATAAATTTACAAAAAGTTTGTTAAAAATAACGCTTAGTGGCTTGAATCTACATTGTCACTGCCATCTCTGATGCCGAGTACTCCATTTTCAGCTGAAAATGCGTCAAACAAACAAGGCGGGCCAGCACAATTGTTTACTGAAGGTTGTGAATGAACGAAGACTCGCCACGTCAGCCTTCTCGTGTTTGAAATAGAACATGAACAATTGGCCTTTGCCACACAGAAGAGCCTAATGAAGAGCGGTAAACGGATGGCTGATGATGTCATCAGGCTTGCAATACAATCATCTCCACGGAGTTTGAAGAGAATGAAGAAAGCACACAAGTCTCTCACAACGATCACGCCTTACACTCCAGAAGAAGCCCTTACTCTTTCATTTATTCAGATCTTGAGAAGGAAGATGATTTAAATATTCAGAGAGGTACCAAGATCAGAGGTGCAGACATATATCCACCATACAATGTTACTTCACAGGTAAAGACACAATGCTATCTATAAAATATAGTTTTCGATGAAAATGAAGCCTATTGCCAATTACAAGGATTGCTTGATCATACGGTCAACCGTTTATATGAAGTGCAACCCAACATTCTGGAGGAGCGTCTTACCACAAATATAGACACAATCGGCATGTATTATAAATGGGGATGGAAGTGGTGGGCATAGTATATACAAGCAACATCTCTGCAATAACGGCAAATACGGATATTCCAAGATTATACTGTGTACAGTGGTTTCTTTGGAAATGTCATGTATGGAACGAGGTGCGAAAATGATTTTATGGCCAATACCAGTACGTCCAGTACGAAATATGGTTGGCCCATAAGCTTCAGACTGAAAAAAAGACACTGAAGAGATAATAAAGCAAGAATTTGCAAGTGTTGAGGCACAGATATGTGAACTTCACCCAACCAACATTTTTCGGACATCTGATACAAATAAACTGCACTTAACACATGTACTTTCATGTACTATGCTTGATGGAAAAACCGCGAACGCTTTGACGGAAATAAAATCAAAACAAGCTTGTAATATCTGCAAAGTCAGACCAAAAGACATCAATAACCAGGATAATGTCGTTAAAAGACCCTGTAACATTGATGCCTATCAACACGGCATTTCTGTTCTTCATGCGTAACTGCCATCTTTCGAGTTTCTTCTACAAATTTCATATATGCTAGACGTAAAGCCACAGGCAGGGGGAAAAGACGCGAAGACCTCTACAAAAGCACAGAAAGATATTATAACCAACAAATTCTACGAATAGATGGGTTTTGTATTTGATGAGACCAAGAAAGAGGGAGGTAACAGTAATGATGGAAATTCCGCAAGACTATTCTTTGTTAACCTTAATAAAGTCGCTGACATAACTGGATTGGACAGTAGGATAATACAAAGGTTTTCGCATATACTGTGCACACTGTCTAATGGTCGCTATGTGAAGGTACAGCAGTTTCAAGATTACTGTTTGGATACAGCAACACTACTAGTAGATATTATGGCTGGTACAAAGTGAGTGCCACAGTACAAAAAACTGTTAACACGTGGCAGTACAATAATCAAGTCCGTACCATTGCCTCCAGGGTAATTGTCAGAGGATGTTTTTGAAGCGCGCCCTAAGCTATTTAAGAACGTGCGCTTATGTATCGGGCAAACGAAAAGTAAGCCACAGGCAAAGAAAGCTATTTCCTACAGAAGTTACTTCTATGTTAGATCTTCCAAATCGGNATACATAAGCGCACGTTAGCGCACATAAGCAAACGAAAAGTAAGCCACAGGCAAAGAAAGCTATTTCCTACAGAAGTTACTTCTATGTTAGATCTTCCAAATCCGTTGCATGGACAATCAACAATTGATGAGGCTGACAATGTTGCTTTTGACCACGTATACAAAGAGGTTGATACTGGTGACGACCCTGCATTGTAAATATGTACTTGTGCCATGTGTGCTTTCCTTTGTAGAACGGTTCATCAATGTTAAAGATAGATGTAACAATTACGTACCCATTGTTTTCTTTGACACTAATATACATACATGCTGCGCTTACTTCGAAATCCCAAATTTCAATTATTTCTATACATTTATATAAAGATATTATTTTATGTACATAGGTATGTATGGGATAGGTGTGCAACATCAAATAACATGCACTGGGACCGTGTTTACACCTGACTATTTTGGTCCGGCTAAATGTGTGTTTTTTCCTTGTGTGCGGTAGGAGGCGAGTAGTATAACCGCTCAGCCACCGTGGCCCCAGTAAACTAAGACATCCGGAACAAATCTGATGAAGCAGCTTCCCTTATTTTAGACGGTAATCTGTCTAAGAACTTGTACATTTTGCTTAATGNAGACGGTAATCTGTCTAAGAACTTGTACATTTTGCTTAATGGTGCCAAGGTCGTAATGCCGTCATATACCAATCCTACCACAAAGTTTTGGGAGCTAAGAAGGGAGAGTACCCGTAAATATTAACGCTACTGAAGTTTCATGTGAAGTGCATTGGCAAGATCTCTTGAACCACACAGCGAACAGGATACTTAAGGTTCGAAGCGAATCTCAGTGCACTGTATTGTGATACTGCAAACTTGTAGTAACATGTGGGTTTGACGGTGGTTCTGCACAATGACGTTACATGTAGAAGTGAGAGTTGTGTGCCGGCAACAGTGACTGCGACAAGGATCAGCCACGCTCTTTCTCAGAACAGAGTCATGTGAGCATTTTCTTNCTGTCACATCGAGGGCGGTACGGTGCAGAAATCCAAGGCCGAGCTCAACTCGTTATTAGACGTCCTATTCGTATTATTTTTTTTTGTCCATAAAATGTAACTCAGCACAGAAACGAAGAAATTTTAGTGATGTAACAAATAAATAATCCGGAGTCTTTACGTACTGAAAACTGTAAAGTAAATAACCTAATAATGCTCACAATTTTGTATGGTATTAAAATATCTTAAATAAATTAAATTACTGTCGATAAACCAGTGAATCGCTCAAAACTACAGTACTGCTTGTCTGGGTTTCGTGCTTACATATGCGTCAAAAGTCGAACAGCAAGCAGTTAAAGATGAACTAATATTTACAGTTGATGTAACAAAACCAGGGTGTGGGACAAGCAATACCTGAAATACTATCAGGCGTTTTTTCCAGAAGCTCACAAGACCACTGGATTTAATAAAGACTTAATGATCCGATGTATTGTGATTTTGAATGCATTATCTAGCGGACGCAAAGATTTTGTGAAGTTTGGCATGGAGACAACATATATGTACGTACTGTTACGAGCNATGCATTATCTAGCGGACGCAAAGATTTTGTGAAGTTTGGCATGGAGACAACATATATGTACGTACTGTTACGAGTTGTGGTCAGGCCCTTAGCTGAGCGGCTTCCTGATCACACCTTCACTTATTTATCCAGGACACGGGCCGTGATCGCTGAAATTAGTTATGAAATCGCAAACCACAGAAATCCCCTCCACCGGGCAGTAAACGGGGACAACGCAGCCGATATAGGGAAGTGTAATCTGTGGACGGTGTCTTTTGTCGTCGGGCCATTGGAACGAGAAGACCGCTGAAGAAGGGTGTGTCCGGCCGTCGACTTGCGCCATCTTAATCAGCCTTCCCAATCATGAACAAGGTGGGGACTCTCCAATTAGGCTTTAATCAGAATGTGGCTGGTTAAATATTTATAAAATAATATAATTTAATATCATATTCAATTATATTTATATTTAAGTAATATTGTACAAACATATTGTTAAATAAACCTATTTTATATAGTGTTCATTACATAACTCTTATCAATAACATGTTACGCCCCTATATCCCCGATAAGGATAAATGTCAACAAAATATCAAAACCATAACAGTACGCTCGCACACCTGATATTACATACGTAAAGATAATAACAAATTTCGAGAATCGCATAAACGGAAGTCATCCCGTCAAAACAATATATCTGACTTGTTTGCTAGGCTGATGGTTTCATCTAATCCCTACTTATCAACCTTGCGTAGATTGCCAAGAAAAGTTTGAAATTAGTGCCATATGCAATTTCTAATGACCTCGAGCAACTCGTGCAGGAAGAAGTTCCGGATAAAAATAAATACGGCGATGATAATGGTTATAATGAAGCACAACACGCAAAAGCACTTCTCTTTGAAGAATGAAAATAGGAAGAAAATGAAATAAACAGGAAGTTGAAAAGAGCAAAAGTCAGGGAAATGAAAAAGAAATGACGAACATTTTGGAAGATGGGTGTAAAAGTTGGTAAATTATAAATAACTCAAAAACATTGAACAACATTTCCCTTTGAATACATATAAAAATGTTTAATGTATTTCACGTGAAGGTCGACGCACCATCGTGAGTAGGTATCTTTACGAAAAAAATTTTATGATTTGACATGTACTTTACGGCTCCGTTTGGAAATCATATTTACCAGAGTGAAATAAGTGTATCCAAAAAGTGTAAAATATGTGCATAGTATTACTAAGTATCGTATCGTATTGTAAGCAAATCATCTTCGATGGATTTGAAAAAATCTTGCAACTGATCCTTTTTTAGAAAACATTCTCAATTTGTTATTGTATTAACTGTTTCAGTATTGGGGGCCTGTATATATTGGTTTGTTTTTAAAGTAATGATTACAAATATTTAATAACAATTAATGGTAATTATTTAAATGTTCAACTCTCAGAGAAACAGCCACTGTTATTGAATAATAGTATTACTTTACAGAAGCTTCCATAGTATTGAAAATTACTCAAAGTGCATTTATGCAATTTCCAAATATAAAAATTATATTTTNTTTACAGAAGCTTCCATAGTATTGAAAATTACTCAAAGTGCATTTATGCAATTTCCAAATATAAAAATTATATTTTCTATCGTTTCTCTATTTCCTATTGTTTCATTTGACGTTAATAGTTGACTTATTTTAGTTACCTGCCAAACGCTACGGCTCGTTTGTGGAGGATCGTACAATTATATCATTTCCTCGTCACCTAGAAAAGTATTGCTTCCTGGTACTAAGTTAAACTAATATACTTGATGATATAATTTTTATACGTTACAAATGAAGTTAAATAGTTGTCAAGGTTTTTCTGATTTTTGGCACTTAAAACTACATTCCGGACAACTGTGAGGCGATGTAACGTCTTCACTCCGACACTGTAACATCGTGACTAATAACACGATCGAGATTTCTTTATATAGGGTGTACGACTACGATGCGAGCATTACCTTGAGTCGGCACCGCACATGCGCGAGGCGTGGGTGGGGACCCGCGGCAACTGATGGCATTTTGGATGTGCGCGAAAATTTCCGGCCAGTTTATTTCGCGACTCCGATGTTTTAGCGCGCTGATTTTTGTGCCAAATAAAATATATTGTCTAGGTCTGTCTATTTAAGATATAACAGCAAATATTCGTTACGTTTCACTCATTTAATTCTTATACCGTAAAGGAAAACTTACCCGCTAACTCATACATGTATACACGCAAAACCCACGGATTTGCACTAGAAACAGCGAAACCCCGATTTTTTCTTTAAAGATTAAAGGAAGAACTAATGTCGAAGAAGGAAATCCATACTTGTTCAAATGTCCCAGTGCCACTAGATGGCCATATGTACACACACACGGTCAGTCAGTAGGAGCATGTCAGTGTTATGTATACACATGACTGTGGAAGACACACTGTGGCTGGAAGGAAATTTAGATATGACTCTCGAGAGAGCGCGGATAATTGTAACATCATCCTCATCAAAAAATTGTAACACTACTTAACATGTAATATAGTACTACAGGAAAATAAACTGTTTACTTACGAATTAACATAAACTATTCTTGAGCCCAGGCATGTTACCATTTCCTCTGTGTTCTTGTCTTCGTCCTTTGTTTTTCTTTCAATAAAACTTCTTCATTCACACGAATTTATTGTCCCCTGATCACATTGTATATTCACTATTATTGTAAACACCACAATCCCGTGAGGTTGATAATGCAAGCTAGTATTCGCTGCTTTAATGTGGAATTATGATCGCACTTACTCACGATTTTCAGTGCAGAAACGAGGACACTGTCTGCCTTGTTGCGGTAGCGTACGCGCCAACGGGATAACTCTCGATACACTTCAAAACTAAAGATGGACGAATCATAAGAGAAAGAATATATGCGTGGTTCTGCGGGTGCAGTGGCGTAGTGAGTCTAGTTCGCCATGCAGCAGTATAACACGGTGGCGGAGAGGGTGTTTGTTCTGCTGGCGGCGGTGGCAGGTGCGGCAGAGAGTGTACGTGAGAGGACGGGCTGTGATGGTGTAGGCTGTGGGCGGAGCTGGGGGGACACGTGACGCGGAGAGTACAGGCTCGAGCAGAGCGCGGCACTGCGGCGGTTCTACGAAGCTCTGCCCGGCTACGCGCTGTCTTAACTGCGCCTACACTGTCCGCTCCACGTCGCAATCGACACAATGCACTCTGCGCATGCGCTAGCCTCCTGCGCCGACATCCCGTCCTTATATAGACTAATCTCACTTCGACCACATCCGAACTAAACCCGCTTTCTTTTGGGGGAGTACGTGCGCACTGTTCCAAAAGGTAACTTTTAGTTACAATTCTCAGCTGCGTCCATTATAAAAGAGAAATACTCGTATTTTACTTAGTTACACAGGCATGTTATATTTTATTTATGATTATTGCCATTATCCTGTTTTAGAACGTACAAAATGTAACAAATCTGGCACATTTCCGACACTAGCGCTTAACTAGTGGTAAAATGTTCCCTTTGCCAAACTTTAAACATTGATCTTCCCAACCGGTTGTAGAAGTAACCTTACTTAGTTGGTTTTACTCAAGTTGGGAACAAACTGAAATTTCTTAAGCTTTTAGCATAGGGAAAATTTCTGCCGCAAGGTGCGCTGTTGTTCCAAAGTGGTCAGCATATGAAAAAATTACATTTATTTGTAAGTAAAAGTTCGTGTTTGACAACTAAAATATAGCCAAATATAGTATTTGGCCCGACTTTGGATATATACTTGCCTAGGCCAAAATTTAAGTATTAAATTTATTTCGTAACTATTATTCACACCCACCAATTGTATTTACAAGAAGTAAAACTACAACTATGGTTGGTGTACAGCTTTCATAAGCGAGATTATTTAAATGTAAAAACGTTACGAATTTAAGTGTGGAATACATTTATAACTGTCATGAAAAGGAAATTTGTACTTTTTACCTTTCTCTTAAGGAAACTCTTAAAATGATATTTTTTAACTACTTCAATATATTTTTCGATTCGGTTGCCATATTAAAAAAAGTTATTGTGTAATACAACGTTTTACCAAGTCCAATTTACGACGAAATATTAAACAACGTATGAACATACTTCGTTTTATTCTCACTATATTGCGAATAACTAAGTTTGTTCTTTACGTAGGTTCTAACACAGTTAAAACAGAAAAAAAAGTTACAGAAGCATATTTATTTTATGAAAATTGTCATAATCCCATTTACTTAAAAAAGAGAACGGAAAAATCCTGTGCACACATGACACCAGTGCATCTTAGTGGGGGAAAAGTTAAGTTGCCAAACTAAAAGCACTGAGCTTCCCAACCTGAGTAGACTAAAACGTAGCGACGTATAGGCCGTTCACAACAAGCTGAGCACTTTGCAAATAAATACATGAAACATTTCTCTGCTCCTACCTGAGTGTTTTAACTCCTAACAGCATGCGCCCAGTAACATTTGTAAGGATGGATGGAAAGTAGTTCAATGTCGTAGGTAAACTTTTTTGATTACTGAAATTATTTGTGTTGCTTTCTGCAAACTATTCCCGCGATAATTTGCCCACGAAAGTCTATTAAAACAAACGGTTAGGCAATTGTGAATAATAAAAACGAAGACGCCCTCTATGTTACTAAATGACCAGGGGAAGATGCTACGAATCGAATAAGCAGTAATTTAAAACCTTCGTTCAAAATAACGTTATACTCGAATTAGCTATTAGATCTCACGCATTTTCGGAAATGCGTGAATATTCCCCTGTGTAAAGATAATGTATTCGGGGCGAATACCACACTCTAACTCGCTTTAGACCGCAGGTTGTATTCGTTCTTCCGTCTCATTGTGCACGATGAATCACCTCCCCACGTTTGTAACATTTGGCCTGCACATACCAGTGTCAGATTGACTTGTTCATTGGCTGCTGTGTCACTGTCAAGTCATTTGTTTTGTGACTGGATGGTCTGCAATTCGGTCATACAAGTATGAAGCGTTTATTCATTGGCGTACAATTATTCAGGCGAGGCAAATAAAAACAATAGTCGATCTACCTCTTACAAGCCTTAAAAAGGCTTGAATAAACTCGAAAGACATCAAAATAAATCAAACAAAACGTAAATCGACATCATCAATACCTCAAAACTATTTCAANGAATAAACTCGAAAGACATCAAAATAAATCAAACAAAACGTAAATCGACATCATCAATACCTCAAAACTATTTCAACCATACCTCAACATACTTTATAAGCAGACATCAATCAACCGCATACGAACTCAAAACAGGCTCAGTACTTCAAAAATAACTGCAGCCATCTTTGTTTACTCGCTTATGGAACTGTACATCACAATTCTGAACTTCTCAGCTTTTTGCAGCTACTGTACAACACCGCTTTTACTCATTACACTTAACTCGTTTTTTCTTCAATTCTTAGATGATTGGTGATATCTCGTTTATGTGCGAGTAATTTTTAGTCTGTCAACAAATTCATTAGGATCACCGGAAAATAAAAATGCGACGTTATTGTGGGCTTCCGTATTCTTCAGATCACTGTGCACTGCAAACTCGTTGAAGAGATCCGTTAACGTGTTGGAAATTCACCATCGTCATCAGCATTGTCTTCATTATCCTTTTCATCACCTGCCTCTTCTTCATACACATTATCAGCTCCTGTTTATTCGCAGTAGTGTTCTTTGTTGGCGTCAGCGTTAACAGCTAAATAATTTTTTTAATGTTCGTATGAAATAGCCGCTTATTCCACGAACTCTAGCCTCAACCGCCAGCAATTTGGCGTCACTATCCAGCAACAGATCGGAACGCCGTTCACCAGTCAACGCCTGGCAACTTATTCGCCAGCCGGCAGACCAACCAGTAGGCGACCTTTCGTACCACGCAGTAGCCAATCAGATGCAAGGCCTGCTCCCAGGACCTCGCTCAGCCAATCAGAAGTACGGGTACACCCACATTAAAGGAACCGCCACTGCGTTTCATCTGTGATGTGATATGTGCCCTGACAGTAACATGTTTCAACAACTCTGAAAGGAGTATTCACATTAACGAGTAACAGCGAAATAGGAAAATTAGTTCTCTGAACGTCTAGTGAATAGAATAATTACAGATGGTTGAAGGTAAACGAAGCATTTTTTTTTATTAAACCTGTGAAAAAATTTATGTCCCTAAAAGAATGTATTTCAACCAACACATTGACCAGCATGCTCTCAGTTAAGTTGTCAGCGAAGTACGAAACGTATTCCCGTATATTAAATTCGTATTTAAAGCTTAACTTTTACATTTGTAACCACTGCATTTATTAAAAATATTTTCCGTCTTTTTACGCAGATGGGAGCAAGAACTGGCATATTGTCTACATATTCCCATTGTTAATAACTTGAAAGTCCTCGCAGTCACACTAGACTGAGAGAGAGGATCAATGATAATGCTTGTTTCACATGTGATGGAAGTTTACTAGAGACGCGGGTATTTCGCGAGTTGAAGCGGGGCTACGATGTACTTTAACCACTTCTGCTTTCTTGCTGCTTTTGTAATTGGACTACTCGCTTCGTGATAACCTGCAGTGCTGTGAACCAATGATGTGCATGCAGAAAGAGACGGAGCGAATCACGTAAAACCTACTACACACGATGAAGTGTTCACCATGAATACACCAGCCAATGTACACGTGACAGCGCCTAGGGTGTGTACATTACTGTTCAGTTTAGCCTGGCCGTCTAATTAACTCTCAAAAATTCCGTGGCTTAGATTACAAAACTGGTAGACTGGTAGAAGCTAAGCAGAGCTTTCAGAAGTACTTAGTTAACCGTGAACAGAGCTTATATGAAATTGACGGCCACTAAAATGGTTTATTTTCGATTTCCCGCCATAGAAAATTTTATAGTATCTATTGCAATTTAACATTTTTCACCAGATGGCCACACGTATATGATCAGTCTGCAAGAGAAAGTCAGTTATAGCGTGTACATGTGTGACTGTAAGCACACACTGTGGCTGAACAAAGGAGCATCTGGGTACGACTCTCTGGAAAGACCGTAAACGCGAACTAAGCACGCGCGCGCGCGCGCACACACACACATATATATATTATATATATATATATGTGTGTATATATATCTCTTTGAAATGGAAGAAAATTTAAACAACCGTGAAAAATCCTGTCTCACCAAGTCACCCTCCCCCCATGTTCCAAGTCACCCCCCATGTTCCAAGTCACCCCCCATGTTCCAATCCACGCCTGCTTACGGCATATGTTAGACTACCACTCATGAAATTGTCCATGTCATCAGAACGCCATAAGAATATTCTGTTGGAAATCTTTTATTTGGTTCGCCCGTATTTCACTACACATATGCCTTTGTATTTATTATTCTTGCGAAACACTGGCCTCCTACCTCAGTCGTAAACTTCAGTAGTCTCTAGCGTTTGCAGTTACGTTCATAAAATAAACAGCCAGATTTTTCCTTCCTCTATTTCTGCCTCGACAATTAAATGGAAACTTAATCCGAAATGAAGCGAACTATTCCCAGTGGCACAATGCCCGCAAATAGACTGTGCGTATTACCGGCTATCTCGAAGTGTAACACGACCCCGTTAACTGTTGGCGTTGATATATCCGCTACCACAGTTGTTATAGTTTTGTATGTGACCTCGTACACTGGCGGGGAACCTGCAGTGACATCGAGAACTAGCCAGCCTCGTGCAAGCGAGCGCAAAGCAGCGACACGAGGCGATTGCACTGCCCGAGGTATTGCTGTACTACATTGCGTAGTCAACTCGCTCGCGTTAGTCGGCTTACGACATTCTAGTCGCTCTACACAGGGACAGTGAGTTTCCGTGGAATAATGAGAGAACGGGCAGTGTGTCAACATGGAGTCTATGTAGTCATATGCCACTGAGGTTGTTACGCTGTCAAAGTGGAGAGTGGAGTGGAGAGATTTGGGCGGCTCTTAACATCTAGGGCTTGAGAGACGATGAGGGTGAAAAGAAGCGAGTATGGAGCAGCGCCGGAGTGCAAGGGCGGGGGAAACGAGAGATCCTCGAGAAAACCCTCTCCCATAAAATATTTTTTCAAGTAAATATTTTGTTTGGTCTCTGTGATATGTACGTACAATTTGGTTTCCTATATTTAATTACTTGTTAGTAAATGCAATTTAATGAAAAAGCTGATACTGTGTTGACAACGTAACATCTATAGTTTCGAGTAGTTGATTCTTGAAGTTGAAATCCAAGTCCTCGAACCTGGTTCTCTTAGGTGGGAGGCGAGTAGTCTGACCACTACACCACTGTGGGTCCCCACACTGTCAACATTTCCCACTGTTACTGATAAGTTTGAACAAATAAAGTTGGAAAGGTGTGACGTCACCGAAACGTCCGAAACGCTGCCATACTCGTCTGAAAAAGTTGGATGGATCCAGTTTCCATCAAATATTTTGTATTTTGGATATGTTATAACATTTCTTACATGCTTGTTGAGTTAAGCCAGTCATAATCGTGCACATAAAAACTGTTATTTCCGACCTGCCCTACTCAAACTTTAAAATGGCAACCAATAATTACAAATGAAATAAGTTTATAAATATAATAGATACATATCTGTCAGGACACGAATGCCGTTGAAATGCACTTTGAACCGAAATAGTAAAAACATAAATTGTAATTATTTTAATTGCGCAGTAAATATACACCATAAATAAATAACAAATTTAGTTTTGAAGTGAAAATATTTTACATATTTTTAATACTCGTTCCTGTAACGGGCTGCATGGTAACATAACAGCATTATCCCGCTTTGTTTAACTTGTGGTTAATATTGTATTCTCTACCTTAATCTTACATANTTTTTAATACTCGTTCCTGTAACGGGCTGCATGGTAACATAACAGCATTATCCCGCTTTGTTTAACTTGTGGTTAACGTTTAATATTGTATTCTCTACCTTAAACATAACTACTTTACAAAATTTCGAAAACCAGAATTTCCTTATTTCAGTATATATTTTCTCATGTGAGACAGTAAAAGAATAAAAATTGAGGTATGTAATTTTTATTACGATTACGCGTGCAACAAAAAAACACGTAAAAAGTATTGCAGACTTTGAAACATATGTGAAGGGATGTTATATGCCATAATATCCCAGCCTATAAGGACGAATTGAATGGTAAGCCGTACAATGACTCGAATATTCTGGGAACTGGAGGAAACGAAGTTAACTTCAGAATTTCAAATAGGAAGATGGTACGAAATCAGTATCGTTGAATAGCGCTCGCGAAACTGAACATTATTTGGCTGGAAAGTTTTTTGGTGTGTTTCGCCATTTTGAAGATATCGAAATAATCTCTGTCTGGCACATCCAATACCATATCGCGCCAAGCCACGCCAGCCCAAACGAGGCGAGCGGGATCTGTTGTCGCTAGATAGCAGTACTGGTATTGCCCCTCTGTTTGTGCCATTCTTCATGTCGAATAAGAGGCATTTTGGAGGTACGTGCACAGTGAAATGTTTCTAGCGTACTTTTTACTTTGTTTCGTTTATTTGTGAAGTAATGGCGTATTCAAACATGAGGTGTCATTTAGGGGTCATTTTCGGAGCAGGAGGGGTGGTTTAGAGGTAATTTGTGGAGCAGGAAGGGTCATTTAGGGGTTATATGTGGAACAGGAGAGGTCATTTAGTGGGCATTTGTAGAGCAGGGTGGGTCATTTAGGGGCCATTTGTGGAGCAGGAGGTGATATTTAGGGGTCATTTGTGGAGGATAAGTTCAAACTGAGCAAAGTACTTGTCTGAAAGAAACTGTTGAAGATGTTAACTGCATGTTAAAGTGATCATGGAACTAGACAAAATGTCTGGATGTATGGATGCATAAAAATGCTTAAATCTCAGAAATTAAATATGTTAGTAAATCTATATATATATATAGAACAGTAGCTAGGCAATGCAGATATACAAGTTGCTACTGTGGAAAGAACTTCAGTTTTTTCATGAAGATGATACAAGCTAATGATTGTACGAAGTCTACCGTAAAGCTTACCTATATGGATATACCTTCTCCCACTACTGGAAAATTACGTGGAAAACAGTATTTCCTCCGTGGAAAGATCTTCAGCAAAAGCTGCAATGCTCGGCAATATGAGAAGAGTGATTGTTTGAAGAACCCATCTCATAATTGTCTTAGCTACTATAAATGTTCCAGACAGTTCACTCGACGTGATAACTTAAATAAACACATCAAGACCGACAAATGTAGTGTTCTTACGCCCACTGAGAAACAGCATGTTTTGACTTCGTTACCTCCTGTTAATACACTACATAAAATGTTCGCAGACGACGAGGGAACTCGCATGATGGAATATTACGACAATGGCCACATGCAGTTCATGAAAGGTGATACATTGAAGAACCACACCAAGAACTATAAGAATTCGTATTTTGAGAGCGAGCAAGTGTTGCCACCACAGTACCTCTTGCTGCATCGTTGAGTACTGATTCGCCAGGTGATTATGACGAGACAGTTAATGCCAATGACGGAATGAGAGACCTACGAGGCGTGGTAGGGTGGGTGGATGGTGAGGGGGACAAACTATGAAGATTTAATGAGGGGGGGGGGCCTAGAGTCGAGTGTTGGGTTGGTAGCTGGCGTCGATGATGATGGTGGCGAGACACGTGATGGTGTTGGGCAAGGGGTGGAGAGTGTGAGATAAGTTTGTTATGTAAAGTTAATAATTCGGTTTGTGGGTCAGAAGATCGATTGGCTATATAGTCAATGAAATATAGAGGTAGGGGTTCAGTCGGTTGTTGATTGTCGTACTAGAGGGTGGCTTTGCGCTGCCATCTTTACGACAATAGAGCCCTCAGTGTCACACGCATACAATTTGGTTTGTTGTAATAGGTTTGTAATTTTTTCCTCGGCATTTTATACGTTTTTAAAGATTTATCGTGATTTTTTCTTGATTTTTCGAGTTGAAGGTCAATGGGGTTAAGGTTACGGCCGCCAACATTCAACATGGGTGCCAGAGTCAGTCACGTAATATGTTCGTCATTTTTTTTTTTCAGTTTATTTGGTTTTTTAACATTTTTTCTTGAATTTTGAGTTTAAGATCATTAGGACCAGAGGCAAGGTCACTGGCATCCAACATGGGTTTCGGTGTCAGTGATGCAATATGTCCCTAAACTTGTATTATATTACTTTCTTTCAAATTTTACAATTTATTTTTTAATTTACAGTTTTCAAGGTCATAAAGGTAAAGGTCGAAGTCATCAACAACCAACATGAAGGTCGGTCGGGAGTCACCGATGTAAGATCTTTCTTGATTTTTAAAAAAAAAACTTTGTAATTTTTCCAAATTTTTTTCATAATAGGAAGATGGTGGTAGAAGCAGGGGTTGGTGATTGTGGAGAGGGGTAGGGGGAGATGGAATGTGTTGGAATGAACGAGGGGTAGGGTAGGGTAACGTTATAGGTTCTTCGATTTTCTAGATTTGTTTTTTTGTTTTTTTGCAATTTTTTTTAATAATTTCTAGGGGGTTGGGATGGGAAGGGAGTGAGGTGAGCTTGGCTAGGGGTGAGGTGAGGGGGACATGTCCAGTGGTCCTCAGCGAGCCTCCCAATATGCTTCAAGGGCTCGAAAATTGTCTTTCGGTGGCTCGTTTTTGCCATTTGTGGGCATAGATCTATTTTGAGGAAAAAAAGCAAATTTTGAGAGAAAATTGGTAGATTTCGAGGGAAAAAAGGGGAATATTGAGGGGAAAAACCGGGAAAATTCATGACGTTATCCAATATAGTGGACGAATCCTGAGTCCTACTCATGAATCATGCACCAGAACGAAGGTAAATATTCTACTAATAGCAATTTCAAAATAAAGTTAAGACTTATAATTTTTTTGCACTTAATTACTAAATTAAATTGATACTTAATATTTTGACACAGGTTAGTATAACAATTCGAACCAAACACAAACTTTTACATAATAATAAACATTTACCACCAGCTTAGAAGCGGCATGATTGCAGCACCTGCGCTCCTTGTTGCGAGAATGTTCTCTATACCACTCTCGTCCATAATGATCCTATCATATTCTTCCCAACCTGAGTAGAATAAACCCTAGCCATGGGCGAGTTTTAGTGTAGCTATACGATTAGTTCTGTAAGTTTACTGAATTAATATAATAATTTAAAAAATAAAAAGAGTGCCAGTAATTTTACCACGAGGAGCAAATGTTTATTTTTCGAGTAGTTTAACAAAATATTGAGGATGTATTTTATAATTGTATGCTAAAACTTTGTTTATTTGAAAAAAAAATTAAGGAATTAGTTGTCGCAAGGCTTTTCCTTGGTAACGCATTCATTCTACTGAAAGGCCAACATACACATTATTAATATTTAAAATACTCTCAAACTTAATTCACTTGATAGCATTGATTTTAAATAACTTCGTTTTCCAGTGATTAAGCTGCAATTGTTTAGTGTTTTGAACTGAATCAGCTGCTTTGGTATGTTACATAATATTTCCAGGTTACTAAATATCTACAGGAAAGTATGCAAATATTCTACTATAATTTTAATTATCACCGATAACACAATTTATCTATACAAGAAATTCGACAACAGAGATCAAGAGATATTCTTTCTGGAAACTGCTGGTTTTGAATCGAGAAAGTGCCTCTTGAATGAGACACTAGATAACACGGAGTCTGCGAGGGCCACTCTCGAAGGTGAGTTTTACCACTAACCTAACCTCACACAACATAGTCTCTGCTTACCGAACCCAATTTGAATACACATAGAATAATACAATCTTAAGCCCTGTTTACAATTGACTTGGCGTTACCATAAAGCGTTACAGTAAGTCATGGAAAAACAATACATAATGTGTGTAGTAACAACCGACGTTAGACATCGTGGCAACGCTAAACGTTAAGCACTTCATGTTAAAAGTTGGTCAAATTAGAAGTCTACACTTTGTACACCAACCAAACATAACTTAAGTCGTCATAGACAAGTGTAAACCAGTAATATGCAAATTCGCCAATAAATATCACCCCAGTCCTGCCTGCATCTGTATTTTCTTAAGTTTTATGAAATCCAATAAAAATAATACATAAAATTTAAATAATTTAGCCCAACAACGAAGTATGCGGAATCCGCTTTTTAAAATGCAATCAACAGTAACAAACATTAATTAGATAAGTATTGTCGCGTGACAGTTTTGAGGATTATAGCACGCCTTTGGCTCACTTCCCTCACCCCCTTACCCCACCCCCTTCAACCTTTAGCGCACTTTGCTGTCGCCTTCGAATAGGCACGTGGCATGGAAAATCTCCAGACACGTGAAGCTGAAGCGGAGGCCTCCCCCCCCCACACCCCCTTCATCTACCTACGCCTCCAACCCGCCAGCAGATCTGTCGAGAGTGCAGGGCTTTCGAGTTATCACCCAAAATTATCAGGCGTAGTTCGCCGGAACGCCGAAAATAAGCACCGCGGCAGAAATACCGACTAGCAGTATTGATGCCGAGGTATTATCCCCCCGCCCGCCCAGTTCCTTCAGAACGAGGACACGTGTGGTAAAAACCTTTGTTCGAAACTCACCACTTCACCCCTCCCCTCACCCCCTTCCCACCCAGGGCGCCACGTGCCGAGAATGTAGGCTTGCAGGCGGGCGTGTATAAAAACCCCTTTCCAAGAATGGGAGGGGGTCAGTCAGTAATCAGTCGTGAGTGAGTAATCACTCGTCAGTATTATCGGTCGTCACAGGTTCAGTCGATTTCTACCGCGCCGAGAGAGTAAGTCAGAGAATAGTTACTAAGGCCGGGATCTCGGAACCCGGCCACATCCGTCAGCCGCATCCTTAAGGGGTCAGTAATATCGGGACCGTCAGTCGATTACTACCGCCGGGTCCGGAAGTTGATGATCACCGAGCCAAGGGAAGAAATCGCGAGCAGACGTGAGAACGAGTCCAAAACCGCAGCCCAGAGAGGGTCCGCACCGACGGAACGGCTTCCAGGGCCGACCACTTCACTGGAACGCCACCACAGCTGACAGCACTCGCCACGGAGTTAAGTATGCAAATCACCGTCACAGAAGCCCCCGCCATCACGAAGTAATTCGCCCAGTAAATTCGAGTAGACAAAGTAAAACAGTACCGCACCTCGAACGTTTAATGTGGTGTATTTGTGAAAAACTATAAGATACAATATACCAGTACTTCTAATTACAACAGTGATAATCTACTTAATTTACAAAACCCGCAACCCCCCCCCCACGCACCTAATAGTTGGGGCCTGGGGGACATTAACTTTGACCGTATAAGCCGCCTTGTCTTTACAGTGGGGCTTACATACGTCAAATTAATNGGGGCCTGGGGGACATTAACTTTGACCGTATAAGCCGCCTTGTCTTTACAGTGGGGCTTACATACGTCAAATTAATTTGGCGCACAACTGTGGGGCCTAGACAAGCCTACGTCAAGTTAATTTGGCTTCCCAACTGTGGGGCCTAGANACTGTGGGGCCTAGACAAGCCTACGTCAAGTTAATTTGGCTTCCCAACTGTGGGGCCTAGACAAGCATACCTCAGTATTTATTTAACTTACCAACATAGCTACAATTATTCCTCTCCGCAAATCTTACCCTTCTTTTGTTTTTCTGCCTCTTAACACCAGTTGTAGACTTGCCAGTTTTCTTACGGTAATGTTTAGCGTATAACATTTAGCGTCAGGTCGATTAAAGATGAGGCTTAATGTATTCCCTTTTTTATCGCTGCCTCAAAATTCTAGGGCGTGACGAAACAACTCTACTCCAATAATATAAGTGACACGTAAGCGTGCTTCAAGAATAGCCTGACATTAAAAATTAAATCGTGATTTGTATGTTCCTGTAATCAATAATCTACTTACTCACTCTAATTAAGTGTTCACTTGTTGAGCAAATATTAAAAAATTTAACGAATTCCTTTAAAAACTGAATTAGCTAGTGACCACCAGTGAATCACTGTAATTTTAGTTTCGCAAGTACCGGTTCTAATGAACACGCTCGCGCGATTTTGGTTTCCCCACTTGATTATGTAATTAAAATTTTATCGTAATTAAAGTATTTCGCTAAATATATAATTCGGTATGGATTTGTGTAGAGTCGTTGAGAATTACCCATAGCATGAAGCTCATTTTAATATATTGATTTATCTCAGTGACCTGAATTGTTGTAAGATGATAACACAGCACCGCAGCATTTCAGACAATAACACGCAATCGTACATTTTCGCACTTAGTTATTAATAGTCCATGATTAAGGCATAATCAAGAGGTAACGAAAATATTCCATGTGTAAATTACAGTAACGCCTGGTTTTCTGTTTCAGTTTTGTCGTGTGACGGTTTAGGGATAATAGAGCGATGCTGGCTCACAACCACAACCCCCCACCCCCTATCATAACCAGACGACACATGGCACTAGGAAGGTGTTGGCAGGCCGCAGTTACATGTGTCTCGCTGTGCGTCCTGCTGCGTAGGCCTCCATACCACACCTCTTCACCCCCGTACGCCTCTAGCCCGCCGTGAGATCTGTTGAGAGCAGGGATTTCTCGAGATATCGGCAAATAATCATACGTATTTCGCCTAAAATCAANTATAGTACTACCACGCCACCTCAAGTGTCCAACCTACACTCCCCCCACCGGGGTGACCGTACGATCCTCCCCCCAGTAGTGGAGAGACAGTTGATTACTACCACCCAGAGTAGGAGGTCAGTTCATTAGTACCGCGCAGACACGTCAGTACNGAGTAGTGGAGAGACAGTTGATTACTACCACCCAGAGTAGGAGGTCAGTTCATTAGTACCGCGCAGACACGTCAGTACGAGAGAGCAGTCAGTCGAAGATCGCCGAGCAGAGAGTTAGGTCAGGGGTTCGGACCCCTGGCCACATCAGTACGTCAGCAGCAACAGCAGTCCTTTGCCAAAGACCACCCATCGCCGGAGATTACCCACCACAGCTGACAACACCCGCAGCAAGAGCTAAGTATATAATCACCGTCAAAAGAAGCCCCCCTCCATCACGAAGTCGTTAGCAGGCAATCAGAGTAACCAAATTATCACAGTACCACACCTCTCCAGGGCTGATGTATTTCATTTGTGTGAATTCCAGACAATATATTCGTCCTTCAAAATACAACAGTAATAGACTACCTTATTACAATACCCGCAACCTCCAAGCACTTTATAGTCGGTGCTTGGAGGCATTAACAACGACACTATAAGCCACCATGTCTTCCACAGTGGCGGTACTGCGTCAGTTTGTACATAGCTCACACGATAGTCAAATACTTGCTCTACGGCCTCGCAACTTGGACGACATGAAAAGTAGTAACGTCTCTTGTAGACGGTGTGTTCCAAGCCTAACAAGACGCAGCGAATGAGTACATGTGCCTTCTAGAAGGCAAATATATTGTGCGATTCCATTTAAAAATTAGTGTGTTTGTGTCGTTATTTGGAAGTGTGGTAGGGGTTAGTTCTGACGAATTTATTCGGACCTCTTCAGTGCAATGTTGTTTTCACATTTGAATGAAGAAATTAAACGAAGTACAAAGCAACTTAACTTGTTATATCTCAATGAACATTAACTTGATATATCTCAATGAACACATTAATTTTGTAAATATTCATAATAAAATATTAATTATATATCGGCTTTAAACAGTACTTTATATTCGGTATTAGATTGGGCATTGCCTACTGTTACAGTAATAATAAAATAACTTTCTTGGGAAAGGAACAGTATTTATAACAAATATACCAACACAGAAAAAATTTTTGAAGTAAATTCCTCGTGTATTGTGCATAAAGAGATTGGAAAGTGAACATGATGGCGGGAAAAGAAAAGTTAATACGAAATATGAGCCTCTAAATTCGGTAAAAATGTTTTTGTTTATTAAAAACAATAGGCATTTATAGAAAACACATACAGTATTTAATTAAAATTAAACCGTCCTTTTTTATTTTACATATTTTTAATAACAATATATATAGAAATACTCAAATTAATGAATTTTAAATAAAAACTAATTTAATAATTTTTAGAATTTATTTAACAATCACAGCTTTACTGGTGCATGTTTCCGTTTTCACCACTGATTGTCTCTTTGCTGTATCCGTTGTGTCAGACACGTTCATATTTCCCTTCTTCATTTAATGACTACTTCCGGAGGTGTTTCTTTCTGCCTACTGACTGAANCGTCCTTTTTTATTTTACATATTTTTAATAACAATATATATAGAAATACTCAAATTAATGAATTTTAAATAAAAACGAATTTAATAATTTTTAGAATTTATTTAACAATCACAGCTTTACTGGTGCATGTTTCCGTTTTCACCACTGATTGTCTCTTTGCTGTATCCGTTGTGTCAGACACGTTCATATTTCCCTTATTCATTTAATGACTACTTCCGGAGGTGTTTCTTTCTGCCTACTGACTGAATTTTTTTACCAGACTTCTCTAAGAGTGACTTACACGTGTGCAGACAGCAACTGACCTTGGCTTCTGTTCCTGTGTGTGTTCATGTGAATCTCCCACGACGCATTCTCGGATTGGCTGCCCGTCGCTCTGGCTAAGAGCATTGTGTCTCATTGGCTACAGCGTGCTGTGCAATGTTCCCTATTGGATGGGATGCCGGCTGGCGAGTATGTCACCAGGCACTGATTGGCTGACGGCGATCCGACATGTTACTGGCCAGTGTGTTTGTGGTCCTCCGTATAAGCGACTGTTTCACCTCTGTATTGTGAAGTGATCTGTGTCTCAGCTGTCGCAGTTCCATGTTCATTGTTTCCCGTCGTGCACTGGAGGTGGGGCGCAGTTTCCGAATACTGAGCTCTTCCTGAAATATCATAACGTAAGCCGGACACGCATTTATTTGTAATTCGACTAATTACTGAGCTTCTTATTGGTTATCTCACTGGCTGGATGTTTCTTTTGTATGTTTTTAGATCTGCTTGTGGCTTCCTTTTTTCTGGTATGAGGTGTTATACAAGTGTTACTAAATGTGTACACAACGGGACGAGTTAGTAGCATGTATGATCTCCTTCATTATCAGTCTAAAATGTGAAGTCATTAGTTGTACGCACGTTACAAGTACGTACAAATGTGAGCAACGTGTTCGTGAGCGTGTCACTCGTAACTTAGGAAAGTGTAAGACACGTCACTACAGTTTGAAACTCGCTGTAACAATCCCTCAACGTAGCGAGGTCGTTGTGTGGTACAGCGGATGGAGTTACGGCTACGGATTAGAAGCAGAGAGAACATGGGCTAGTGTACTACAGTACTACACTCTCAGTGTTCCAGCGCTAGTATTGCTTTCTGTCAACAGCACTATCAGAACAACGAGTATTGTATCGTAGGTTATAACACTTTTTAAATAATGCCTTGTTTTCAAATGTTAGCGCACTTCCTCTGACTGAGTTTCAATGACACTAGAAAGTATTAATATCAAGTTAAATATTTATCTGCAGGAAAACAGGGATTTGATGGTCCACATCACTGTATAGCCGTTGGGTGGTGACAGTTGAACTGGCAAAGGAAGAGTCAGTGTTGGCACATACACAAAACAAGAAAATCTTTATGCGTCATCTTACTTGCGTGTACTAAATCCGGCGACAGCTTTTATAAACCCCGCCCATGTTTTAGTCTGCGATGTATACAAGTTCCATGTGTCTTGGCAAACAAAGTAACAGAAGGAAGGAGTCACACAGATAAGGTCACTCACAAACTCCGGACGTTGCGATTGCCCCACGAGCGCTAGTCTAATCGTGTGATCTCTGAAGATAATCCTGCATGGTCATTATTTTTATTTAATTTTACTTGTGGGATGTAAGTTTCTTATTTAACCACAGAGTGTAGAACGCATTTTGTTTTTGTAATTTCTGCCACTTAGGGACATCCACTGAATAAGGCTCGTGACAGATTTCAACCTACGTTCTCCATTATTTCTTTGGAAGTACCCAAAGTATTTTGTAAAAATGGATTTTGTAAGCATTCAAGCACTCGAAATGTTACATGATACATGAACACTCGATGTTTCCTCAAACTTTTTCCATGACTAAATAACTTCTGTCAACAAGTGTTTTAACCTCCCTGTTGAAGAAGTTCTCATATTCCAAGTAGCCTCGATGAATACAGAAGCCAGGTGTATGAAACTTATATAAAATCACGCACTTAATTTAGCTCACAATATTCCCTTTTGATTAAAAATTATAGATAAAATTAGACATGATTTTCATCGATTACCTCCTTCAGCTGATACAAATCTGTAGCAGAGTCATCAACAGAAGCGAATATCTGCGAGAAGTTCCGAACGAACTATATTGACAGTCGCCAGTCATAACTGTGTTTATGTATCTCCATAACTTTAGCAACAGGGTTCTACAAAAAATCTGTCTTTTATGTCTGTTACCGGATGAAGAGAAACTGTTAGTAGAGCTATGTTAAGAATTAATTTTGTAGCGGCCTAGACTTGTCTGTCTCTTAGATATGATATCGTGGGAGTATTCATTGTCTGATGAGGTTTCTTTGTATTCGACTTAGTTTCACGTGATGTTATTTCTGTATGTTTATTACCGGCTGAGGAGTTGAACATAAAGTTTAAAACCATTGTGTTCCAGTCATAAAATGAGCCCTAGAGTATACGAGTTTAAAGGCAATACTGCCAACGAAAGAATTTGCAAAAATTAAGCTGCATCTGACTGCAAGTACTGAGTAGACACACATTTCATTATTAGTTAATAAACTGCGGAACATCCAATGGCTAACAGTCGACGAGTATTCGCCACTTTATGTCTGCTTCTGTAGCACGCATACTCGTGGTCGTAAAGTTGCTGCCTAGCGACGAGGGGGCAACTTCCTCTTGCACTCCGCCTCTTGTTTAAATAATTAATACGAAGCCGAGCGAAGGCCTGTGGCTGCTAGTTAAAAAGTTTTAATAAGTGCGCCCCGAGGAAACATTACTTAAAAGTTTTTATTCCCTCTCCAAGAAACCCGATTAAAAATTCACGTGTCTGCGACTGGCGAACCTGTGATAAAAGATAATAAATATGACGGAGCGAGTGAACAGTGTCCGGTGATAATGTGCCTGCAACAAAGTCCTTGGGCTAGCTGAGATCTCCTTCATCTCGCAGAACATCGACACTTATATATAGCTCATTTACAAACCACTCGCATGGCCTATCCATTCAAAGGTATACGTTCATCATATGCAAGATGTTGGTTAAGTAAACGCCCAAACTACGGGAGGTGATTCCTTATGAAAAATAAAGTCAAAATTATTTAGGACACCGTATAGCTAAACGGAATATGAAAGGAGATACGAGCTCGTGAAAACAGGGGTTTGAAAATGTATTTCAGCCGAATTCCTTGTTCTTTATAGGAAGGTACTCACAGTAGGTTCCACGGTCAAATGGGACACGCTCATTTGTGGTGCTATAGAGCGTGCACTAGTGGAGGGCAGGTCGTCGGTGTATCAAGTACTGCTTCCTCGAGCTGAAGAGTGCGCACAGACCGGGGCCGTCCAGCGCGTGTCTCTGCAACATAGGAAGCACACGTCACACGTGACGTCATACTGCAGCGATATGAGTACAACGTTTCTTAAGGGCTTCTTTTGCCCTGGTTCCAGGCAGCGCACAGATGTTCAGTCGTGTAGTTCGCATTTAAAAACTATTCAATATTTTTGAGCGGTGTCTGCTTAGGATCAGCATTTAAGAAAATATTCTCGTCCGAAAAGTACTTTTATTTTTGTTTCTAACGTGTATTTTTTAAAGTGGAAAAGCGATAAAGCTGGTATCTCACGATCATTTTTACGTATGGAATTTTTGGTAAAGTCTACTTTAACATGCCTTACGAACATTCAACGCTACTTGGTCTATATTTTTTCACTATAAAATCACGGTGTCTGCACTGAGAGTGTCAAGAGACTAGTTGACGAGAGAAAGGCTGTACGTTAATTCAGTGCCATGAGCGTAAAGGCGACTGCGCGCTTAGTTCGTTTTTACGAGGCCGCAATCATGCAAAAAGAAATACACCAAGACAGCACTTTTAAGAAATACGTATTACAGACGGGAATGCCCAAAGTAAACCAGCAGCCAAACGTGAAAAATGTAACTACAATAGTGAGAAATGTAGAACATTTTTTGAAAGAAACTTGTCCTTTTAAACCGTCCAGTCACACATCAATTTCTGCGTTCAAGTGTTGTAATCACGTAATATTGTGGTGTGTACTTATGTTCGGCGTTTATCTTACAACCAACCAATGAACAGCGTGAGGCGTGAAGATGATATCAGCACTAACCATTCACGTCAGAGAGGTGAAGAAAATTCCACACATCAGATTATCCATAAGGAAGACTGGGTACTGACGCGTTATTGTGTACAGTACAGGTCATAAGTATCGTTCATGTGCAACGTGTCTACGATAATGGGCAACGCAACGCGACTGAGCGGGTTGAAACACAGTACTTACCCTAGGTGCTTAGTGGAAAGTACGTTACCTTGGAAGTAAAACTCCTGCCAATGTAGCGAGCCCTGCCATCACGACTTGCCGCCGACTGAGTTGCCATGTGTTCTGCTGCCGTAGAGAAGCTGCCACAGTCCTTCACCATTTGTTGAAACAAACCTTAGAAAAATCAGCCCAAGAGTAACATGTTCATCTGTTGTTTTAATTACTCATATACCACAAGTATTTAACCCTGTGATTAACTTTAAAGTATTATAGTTTAGATTAAATGAGATTTTATTTAATATATCTTTCATAAATGGTAATATTTGTTTAGTATTCAATATTAATTAAACCAGTGAGAACAGCGATGAGTTGACAATTGCTAGTAATAAATAGTTCACCTTTAAAATTTTCTTATAAGTCAGTTTTTGTCATAGTCTGTCGCGGTTTCTTCACACCTTTTGAATCAAACTTTTGAAAAATCACCCTATGTGCGACGGGTTAAGTTGTTTCCTAAATATGCCATATATCACTAGCGTTTTATACTTCTGTTAATTCAAAAGTACCTTATTTTTTNGTTAAGTTGTTTCCTAAATATGCCATATATCACTAGCGTTTTATACTTCTGTTAATTCAAAAGTACCTTATTTTTTGTTCAATTAAAGTTTTACTTATATTTTATTTATAAATAGAAATATTTGTTTTTATATTTATTATGAATGAAACCGAGAGAAAATAGTTGTGTTGGTAATGCCTAATAAGAATGCAAAATATTATTTTTCTGAGTGCGCACGAATACGGTGAGTTGTCACTTTTGTGTAATTTTGTAGATTCATTTAAAATTTATTTGCATGAGGCGGATGAATATACTGGAAGTAGAACTTTAGCAGGGCTTCAGAAAAGTTGGAAGTAACTGTGAAGCAACTACACTGAAGAGCCAAAAAAAAACTAGTATAGGCGTGCGTATGCAAATAACAGAGGTATAGAACCAATCAGAGTAACGCGATGCGGTCGGCAGCGCCTATATNGCGTATGCAAATAACAGAGGTATAGAACCAATCAGAGTAACGCGATGCGGTCGGCAGCGCCTATATAAGACAAAACGCGTCTGGCAAAGTTGCTAGATCGGTTACTGCTGCTACAATGGCAGGTTATCAAGATTTAAGTGAGTTTGAACGTGATGTTATAGTCGGCGCACGAGAGATGGGACATAGCATCTCCAAGGTAGCGATAAAATTTGGATTTTCGCGTACGACCATTTCACGAGTGTACTGTGAATATCGGGAATGCGGTAAAACATCAAATCTTCGACATCGCTGCGGCCGGAAAAAGATCGTGAACGAACGGGACAAACGACGACTGATGAGAATCATTAAAAGTGACAGACGTGCAACCCTTTCTCAAATTGGCGCAGATTTCAATGCCTCCTGCATACCTTCAGACATTAGTCGAGTCCATGCCACGTCGTCTTGCGGCACTTCTGCGTGCTCGCGGGGGCCCTACACGATATTAGGCAGGTGTACCAGTTTTTTTGGCTCTTCAGTGTACGGTTCCTACTGAAATATTTACATTTTCAGATAGCAACGATGGAAACATATTTCACTGTGGCAGAATACGGTGCCTAGTTTCTAGTGCGGTTTATTCTACTCAGGTTGCAACAAAACGGGATTTCTAATGTAAAAGTTTGGCATAGGGAAAATTTCCGCCGCTGGTTGCATGCGCAGTGTTCCCAAAGGTAAATTTTAATTAAAAATTTAAGGTACACGAATAATAAAAAAGAAAGATTTTGCTTCGTTGTGAAGTTATTTTATTTACGATTAGTACAATTATGCTGGTTTTTAACGTATAAAATAGAAAAAACCTCCTAAATTACCTAGTGCCAAATTTTTAACATTGATCTTCCTAACCTGTAGAAGTAACCTTAGCCCTTAACCCTAGCTTGTAGCTGCAAAATGATACATGTTTCTAATTATAGCATTATGCATGCTTATTACATAAAAAATAATTATGTTTGTATTTATGATTTAAAACTGAAACTAGATTTTAATGTTTGAATACTTATTATAATATTTCGATGTGATGGTGGAACGGTTACAAATTGTAAGTTGGCAGAAGTAGCGACATGACATGGCGTGTTGCCTTTTTCTGAACCAAGTGTGAATTTTCTTCCTGCGAAAAATACTTAAAATTACCTAATCAAGTTTGTACACGTTGTTTTTTTTTTCTTTTCAATCTACCAAAACAAGTTACTAGGTTGTGATAAATCTGTGTTTCCAAGGCAGGAATGCATTTACTGTGACGTGTGTCGGTTGTGAGTTACGTTCATGAAATGTAAATGGTCATTGTTGCGTTTGCATCGTGGCCGTTATGTTGGGCTAGTGTGTGTGATAGCAAATATTGGACGTGCGGTATTTCTACTTTTTAAACGTTAATTGATTTAAGGCTAAATTAATTATTTGAAAGTTACGTCTGTCTATTCATCACAACTTTGTAACTTTACCATAGGTGTTCGAAACACAATTTTGTGTAACGTGCTTACGTTTCTGTGAATTGGATGTTTGTCACAGTCCTGACAAATGGCTAAATCCCAGCCACAATTTTTTTAATCGTTAAAAAAACCTATTANGTTAAACACAGTCGCGGCAAAATATTAATGTGTATTATGTGTAATATGCTATATAGTGAATAACACAAATATGTTAACAATATGCAAAATAATATTAAATAAACCACGTGACCAAGTTTAGGCCCTGGATATTTAGAGATTAGGGTTCGAAATTAACTGAGCTGCAGAAAGCATGCTAAATACCCAAATATATACTTCCGCAAAATCGTCTGCTATTTATTTCACGATTTACATAACTCAAATTATGATAATTAAAACCAATAAGAAATAAATAAAACATAACAATAAATCATAAGTGCGTAACTTTTTTTTTGTACTGGCGTAAATTACAATACTGTGAATTGCCGAATAACGAATTCGGACACGCCGTATACAAGTGGCGTAGCCTGCAGTTTGTTTATGGGGTGGAGGGGGTGTTAGGTGAAGGGAGGAATGTAGTAATGAAGTGCGCGTTAATTAGGAAAACTATTGGAAGATGTATTATATTAAAATGACGCACAGTTTATGACAATACAGAATACATTTTTTCATTACAATTAAAAGGTCATTGATAGGGAAAGGAAAATTTCGCTATGATGTGTACGCTATACTTCCCAGTCCTGTGCGTACTGAAGCCTCAGCTTGCTCGCTGATTGGCTGCCACCTCAGTGAGTAGCCAGTCATATCTTTGACAAGGTGGCGCGGCATTCGCGGTGTTTGTTTTCGTGCAGGTTTGCTACTGGCCCACAGTCATCCACAGCGTGTCTCAGAAACTATGAACCAATCACATTAAGAACTCATCTGTATAACTGTTTCAAGTCTAGCTTGTTATCAAATTAATTTGTGAAATATTCCTGTCCCTAATCATTAGTAAATCTAATACTAACTGATGACAACCTTAGGGACAGGGAGGTTNGACCCTCCCGTGGTGCCGCCGCTGACTTTACGGTCCACGGCAATTGATAGTTCATTCATATTCACTTCCAACTTTTCTGAAGTATTGTTTAAGTTCTACTTTCACACTATTCCTCCGTCTCTTGCTAACAAAGTTTAACCAAGTCTAGACAATTGCATAAAAGGGACAATGCACCTATTTCGTGCACACTCGATATTTAGCACAAGAACTCTCATACAAGGCATTGCCAACACACCTACATTATCTCTGTTTTTATTCGTATTAATCATAATCGAAATATTATAATTTATACAAAAAATATAAGTAAAAGTTTAATTTAACCAAGAGTAAGATACTTTTATGTTAACAGAATTATAAAACGCTTGTGATACACGGCTAGGATCACCTGTTTTTCGCGAAAATATTCCACGACTAGTTGAACTGGAAAACACGTTAGTTCAGAAACAAATTTCGTGGTCGGATAATTTGAACTGTCACGCGTCTGAAGTGTCTGTCAGCCAATCACGGAAGTTCACTGCCGGAGTAACTTAATTCTGGTAGTCCCAGTCAAGTAGAAAATGTATCCTCACGCAGACACCCGGTCAATAGCCAAAGGATACCTGTTCGTGTGCACGTAGAATGTTGATGTCTATCCTTCGCACAATTATTTTTGAGAAAAACAGGTGGCCCTATGCATGGTACATTTAGGAAACAACCACACACATCACATATGAGGCGACTTCAAATGCTTGATTCAAGTGTGAAGATGCCGCGAACAGACTATAATAGTGGGACAGTCTGTATAGTAGGAACGGAGGTCTGTGGCTGGCGGAGGAGAGATGGCCACACACTCGGGTCACTGCTGCGGACGACGTAGGAGGCGCAGAGGCGGACGGACGAGGACAGGTGACAAAGAGGCAAAGGAGAAGAGTGGCCGGTAACGAGGGGATAAGACAAAGCCATATTTCAAGGGAACCTCGATGGTGGCGACCTACATCGGTCGTTTAAAATTCCTGGGAGGTGCAAAGTCCTTAATTCTCGTTAGCCGCTAGCCCGGTGACAGGCTGATGGCATCTTTACTGCCACAGGACCAGGGTTGTTAGACTGGGCGATATGTCGCCGACTGTTCTATTTCACGCCAGCATTTGCGACCATAAGTGAAGGCAATGCGACTTTCGCATTTTGGGAATTTTTTCTTATTGAAACAGTGATATTTTGGCAGCTCGCAAGAATGCCTAGTGACTCAAGATGTAGTTAAAGTTGCTCTACCTATATACCTACGTAGCCCCTGAACTGAGTTCTCATGTTCTCCCAACTGAGTTAGTGTAATAAAATTATTTATTAATTAAATTTAAAAAATTTTAAAAATAATTTTTAAGAAACCGAAAAAACTAAATTAAGTTTTTAATTGCAAATAAGAGATAAGTACGGGAGGGATACACTCACAGTTATGGTCACACAAAGTAAAGTAAATTTTGAAAACAAGAAAAGAGCTGCTACATATCACTTAGTATTTGCACATATATCCATTTAATTCATAATGTTTCAACCAAAATAATTATTTTTCAATTAAATCACATTTATTTCCACTCAAGTCTCTGTGTGTATTCTTTTGATTAGTAGCTAGTGGTAGTTCTGATTCGTGTCTTCTCTAGTATGGTGTTGCTAGTCTACGGTGATCGGCTGTTGCAAGCGTTCCTGAGCTGCAAATATCTTTGGTAAGATACAGGTTTGTAATAAGATAAATCAGGTTGTGTTTGCATGTTATACTGTCTGTCTATTACACACTATTTCATTGTGTGTGTGGTTTTCTTCTGAATGTGCAAGAAAACACATGTTGCATTTTGTACATTTATGTAATGTTACTGTACCATGCATTAGCAATTCATTAATCAATACAAAAGTGAATAAACAAATCGTGTGAATTCTGAAGAACACGATGTGTTAACAATGAATACCACCAGCTACAATACAAGCCTCCAGTCTGTCTTGTAAACATTGCTGCACATGTAGCATTTCAGCAGAAATTTCAGAACAGGCAGCTGTTATACGTTGTTTCATATTCTGGCGAAGTCGGTATGTCCTTGTTGAGAGTGTATTACAGCGTTTCACACATAAAAAAATTAAAGGGGTGAAGTCTGGTGAACGGGCAGGACAACGCACAGGTTCCCTTCGTCCAACCCAACGATTTTGAAACAACCTGTGAAGACAAACTGTAGTGCGTCTTGCACTATGCGCTAGACAACCTTCATGCTGATACCACAGGATCCTCCTAGTCTGCAGTGGAAGGTTATCTAACATCTTTGGTAGTTCGTCTCTTAGGCGGTTGACATACTTTTGGAAATGCAGTGTTCCTTCAATGAAAAAAAGAGCCTATGAGATGATAGTTCTTTATTCCACACCACACATTTACACTCTGTTGACGCTGACGTTCCACTTGACGAAGCCAATAGGGATTATTTACTTACCAATAGTGCATGATTCTGAGATTGACTTGGACATGATTCGTGAATGTTGCTTCATCATTAAAAACAACATACATGACCTCTCAAAATCGTTTCCATGTAGCTCTTGGTATAGAGAGACATGATACGGATGTAACTTATGACTGTGCAGAATACGTAGTACACTTTCCCGACTCATGCCGCTCCCTCCTGCGATTGCACGGGAGCTAACTTGCGGATTTACAGCAACAGCAGCTAGAATATTAATTACACCCTATTATCCGGTAACTCGTGTGTTTCTGTTACGTTTTCGAGGCTTTATACTTCCATTTCCCCGTAATTGGCTAAAGAGGTTCGCAAATAATTGTCGAGATGGCTGACGTCTATTGGAATATCATTCAGCATGCACATTACAAGAAATAACAGCATTCTTCCTACGTTCGGCATACACCATTAGCATGTCGGCTTTTTCAGCATTAGTAAATACTATGTTTCAGCATGCCCTACGTCTAGGTAGTACGAACTATCACAAAGTACTGACAAGGAGGTTCCAATGCAATTGGTGTAACGGAAACAGAATCTAAGCATACATAAGAAGATCGTGGTCTAGTAACTTAGCAGTTAAATAGAGCAGTCAACCGACGGTATTTAAAATTGTCATATTACGATAGCATGTAAACTACTTGCGCTAGAATCGTGCAAAAACAGCATTGATGTTGTAATTTCCTCTAGTTTTATTTTATTGGTGTAAAATGATATTGTTTTATATGAAAAATGTAACTTGGCCCAAGAAATACACATTTTAATAAGTATTAAAATCTGTGTCTGGTCTGCAATTATGAGCNGAAGTCTGGTGAACGGGCAGGACAACGCACAGGTTCCCTTCGTCCAACCCAACGATTTTGAAACAACCTGTGAAGGCAAACTGTAGTGCGTCTTGCACTATGCGCTAGACAACCTTCATGCTGATACCACAGGATCCTCCTAGTCTGCAGTGGAAGGTTATCTAACATCTTTGGTAGTTCGTCTGTNGATCCTCCTAGTCTGCAGTGGAAGGTTATCTAACATCTTTGGTAGTTCGTCTCTTAGGCGGTTGACATACTTTTGGAAATGCAGTGTTCCTTCAATGAAAAAAAGAGCCTATGAGATGATAGTTCTTTATTCCACACCACACATTTACACTCTGTTGACGCTGACGTTCCACTTGACGAAGCCAATGGGGATTATTTAATTACCAGTGGTGCATGATTCCGAGATTGACTTGGACATGATTCGTGAATGTTGCTTCATCATTAAAAACAACATACATGACCTCTCAAAATCGTTTCCATGTAGCTCTTGGTAGAGAGAGACATGATACGGATGTAACTTATGACTGTGCAGAATACGTAGTACACTTGCCCGACTCAAGCCACTCCCTCCTGCGATTGCACGGGAGCTAACTTGCGGATTTACAGCAACAGCAGCTAGAATATTAATTACACCCTATTATCCGGTAACTCGTGTGTTTCTGTTACGTTTTCGAGGCTTTATACTTCCATTTCCCCGTAATTGGCTAAAGAGGTTCGCAAATAATTGTCGAGATGGCTGACGTCTATTGGAATATCATTCAGCATGCACATTACAAGAAATAACAGCATTCTTCCTACGTTCGGCATACACCATTAGCATGTCGGCTTTTTCAGCATTAGTAAATACTATGTTTCAGCATGCCCTACGTCTAGGTAGTACGAACTATCACAAAGTACTGACAAGGAGGTTCCAATGCAATTGGTGTAACGGAAACAGAATCTAAGCATACATAAGAAGATCGTGGTCTAGTAACTTAGCAGTTAAATAGAGCAGTCAACCGACGGTATTTAAAATTGTCATATTACGATAGCATGTAAACTACTTACGCTAGAATCGTGCAAAAACAGCATTGATGTTGTAATTTCCTATAGTTTTATTTTATTGGTGTAAAATGATATTGTTTTATTTGAAAAATGTAACTTGGCCCAAGAAATACACATTTTAATAAGTATTAAAATCTGTGTCTGGTCTGCAATTATGAGCNTGAAAAATGTAACTTGGCCCAAGAAATACACATTTTAATAAGTATTAAAATCTGTGTCTGGTCTGCAATTATGAGCCCTTGTCTGAACTTCAATTTTGTGAAACCAGCACATCAATATCACCTTTCATTTCCGAGATATTTGCGGTGCACGTTTTAGGTGATTCACTCTGTATATTAAAACGTAGGCTATTGTTTAAATATCTAAAGAATTTTTATAGGGAAATAAGTGAAACTTCACACAGACTTCTCACCAATAAAACTACTTGATCGCCACCGTAAATACCATTTCTGCGTGTACTCCATTGATTCAGCGTTATAAGCGTGTGATTCTGCTGTAGGCGCGGTACTGGATCTGGCACGTGGTAGGGAGGGTGTATTTGCCGGCCACGTGAAGCGGCTAAGTGGTTCAGACACACAGCGTTCCAGTAAAGCGCGTTGCCGCGGATTTACGAGCGATGTTTAATTTGTGCGGCGGGCATCAGACTTGCAAATGAAGTGTGGCGCGGGGCTGGAGGTAGCTAGTTCCCTGCTGGCAGTTTAGTCCAGGAAGTGTGCGGAGGAAGGACCGAGTGTGAAAAGCCTGCAGAGCGGGCGAGCAGATTTACAATGACCGGCAACCACGCATGATGCATGGCTCCGGCTAGAAATATCGCCATCGCTTTCCATTTCCGCTGCTCTCATAAACTAGGTCGGCCGGTTGGAGAGAAGGGGNGGGGGGGGGGGGAGCAGGAAGAAAAATGTATCTGCACCGCATGTTTCCTGCACGAAGAATGTCCGTGCGGGGTGCGTCAGCCCGCTGACAAATGTGACCTCTTCCTCCTGCGACTTGAACACAGAGCAACTCGCAATACAGAGGCGCGACAGTCCCATGTATCGTGGACCGAGCCAGCTTGCGGGGTGGTTAGTCTTAATATTCACATTCAGGAAGGGGCCGCGGTGGTGTAGTGGTTGAACTACTCGCCTCCCACCTAGACGAACCGGGTACGATTTCTGGCGGGGTCGCTCCTGGATTTTCTCATGTAGGAATCGTAGTGGACAATGCCGCTGGTCGGCGGATTTTCTCGGAGTCGGAGATCTCTCGTTTCTCCCGCCCTTGCATTCCTCACTTCATCCTCATCTGCTCTCAAGACCTCGATGTTAAGAGCTGCCGAAATCTCTTCATCACTTCACTCACTCACATTCAGGAGGACCTGGCTTCAAATTCCGGTTTGGCCATCCTAATGTCGGTTTACCGTGGTTTCTCGAAGTCACTCGAGGTGAATGCTGGGATGGCTCCTCGCTACAGAACATGGCCTATTCCTTCCCCACTCCTGCTTCTCTGAGCATTTTGCTACGTCTGTAATGACCTCGCTGTCTATGAGGCGGGGCCCCGCCTGACTGCATCGTTTCTCTCCTTTTTTTGTTTGCCAAGAAGTGCGGGAACTGTAAAGGTTACACTGCACGCTACAAGTGCGCCATCACCGCTACGTGCAGGGTTCTGAACTGGCATGCAGTGTTCTCGTAGTGCTGCGTCTACCTATAAGACTTTCAGCGGTGACCCTATTATTTTATATGAAGAAACGTCTGTAGCAAAGTTCAATACATACCCCTGTCGTAGTTTGGCTCGTGTCCGGCTAGTATGTTTTAAGATACGGCAGTCTGAAAAAGTAGTTTTTAATTATATTGGAGGGCTACAAAACAATATTTATAGCATGCGAGGTAACTATAAAGTACCATTATTTCCTCGTCTGGGGTATGATGTCTTTTCTTAAGTAAACATACTGGGGGCACGTTTAAGATTTTCGTCATAAAACAGTATTTTAAACACTCTGCATCGCAGTTCAACCGACAGGCAGGCGGAACACTGAACCCCAACTTACTTTCCTACTTGCACCGCAGACACACACGCCGGTAGCATGGCGGTACTGGCCAGCAACATGTGGAAACGCCGTTTGCCAGTCAGATGCTGATAGCTTAGTTGCCAGCCGACATCCCCGCCAGTAGGAAATATTGCACAACACGCAGCAGCCAATCAGCGAGCAGGGAGAGTACATCACATGAAACGTCGCGCCACTTCACTTCCATATGCACTTGTCTGCTCTGTGAGTGAAACATTCCTGACCACTTGCAACCTTCCTGAAGTCCTGCTAAGGCTCTACTTTCAGGATATTCCTCCNCTGTGAGTGAAACATTCCTGACCACTTGCAACCTTCCTGAAGTCCTGCTAAGGCTCTACTTTCAGGATATTCCTCCGCCTTATGCAAACATAACTTAGCTAAGTATAGACAATTACACCCTAGGGAAAACCCATCGCATTCGTGCGCTATCTGTTCAATAATATTTTACATGAGAACTACAGTATTTTTTACTAGGCAGAACCATCACACATATTTTATTTTCGCTCCTATTCGTATTAATTACAAATTAATATTATCATTTAAAGATAAAATTAATGTAAAGGTCAGATTTAACAATAAATAAGATACTTTCATACTAACGGAAATATGAAAAGTTTGTGTACATATATTTAGGAAACAAAGAATCACGTCACACATGTCGTGGGTTTTAAAGTTTGGTTCTAAAAATTGTTAAGATACCGCGAATAGACTATAATTAGGGCCACTTGTCTTCCGCGGAAAGACTTATGCACGGGCTATAATTCAACTTCTTACGTGCGAGTTGGCAAATTTCCTTCGCTATTGGCCGCGTGTCTAAGTGAGAGGACAGTTTCTTCTCGACTGAGCCAATCAGAATAAAATTACCCTGACACTGAACGTCAATGATTGTCTGGTAGATACTTCAGACGTGTGCGAGTTAAAACCATCCAACCACGATATTGGTTCTGAACTAACGTGTTTTGGAGTAAAACTAGTCGTGAAATCTTTTCGCGAATAACAGGTGGCCCTAGCTATAAGGCACACTCCTGGCTAGACAGCTGAAGCGTGTGACGTCACATGTCCTCACACTTGTGCGGGCAGAGTCATAGGCCTTATTTCTGGGTGGCAAGGGGAGCCACTTACCACCCCAATAATCTAAGAACAAACCAAAAAAAAATCAGCACGTGCTTTTCAATTTTGCCTCAACAAATTTTCCCGTGGAAATCGGACAGAAAAGAACATTAAAGTGTTGTCTTGGCGCAGTACTCGCGTCACTTGCATTTCTACACCAAGAATTAGTAGCTACAAGCTAAAATAAAGTTAATCACATCTTTCTTTGTGACTACAAGTGTAGAGTCGAGTGTACGAAATGATACTGCAACAGGTACATCAAAAACACATCAAAGATACAATGACCTCAGCTTTTAGTATTTTATAATATGATTTGTAAATCCGTAAACATAGTACTTGTAATCTGGCCAATCTCCACAGACTAGACAGTTACATTACCCAACATTTAAAATTCAACATGCAGTTGCTAGTTTCCTCTAGCACACCTAGATGCAAGTAGGTAGCCCTCTAACACAGCTAGTATAGTGGACTTTGTCACACCACCCGTTATATAGCAGCACAGTAGGTATTTTCACTCTGCAGTTGAGTCAGGGCCAACTGCAGACGACGACAGAAGTGCGTGTCTCATGTCGTGACATGAGATCTGCTCCAAGAGGTGGAACAGTCTTTTATACTTTCCTTCCTTGTGTAATATCCTTCCTATTGGCTGGTAGCACTGTGCTTCTATGGATAATGTGGCTACGCCTACAAGTCGCTTCACCTAACCGTTATTTGTCCTGAAGTCTATTCGCTTTAAAAACCATTTGATATTAATTTTACTCGTTTTAAAAGGCCACCCTTAAATTCATTCAATTTATTCAATCAACCTTTGTCATTTTAACAAAAATTCAGTTGACTTAAATGTATTTCACCTCAAATCTGTTTAAACCCAGACAGCTTTAAATGTAGATTTGTTGCCTTCAATTTTATTGCTCTAATATTTTAATGGCTATAGTGTAAATAAATTTACTCAATAAATAAAACGTCTTTGTTTTCCCTGAACTGCAAACTATTTAAAAATTTAATTATGATGCACACAAACTCTGTAATAGTCGATAACGCAAAGAAATTCATCACTTAGTCAGGCTTAGCACCACATTATACAATTGGTTCCTCCCTTCGGGAAATTGAAATGTGATTCCGCAGATTTATTCTCAGGACCAAAAATTAGTTGGGCCATGATAAACCGTCATTGTGAGTAGGCGAATATGTCACTNTATTTAAAAATTTAATTATGATGCACACAAACTCTGTAATAGTCGATAACGCAAAGAAATTCATCACTTAGTCAGGCTTAGCACCACATTATACAATTGGTTCCTCCCTTCGGGAAATTGAAATATGAATCCGCAGATTTATTCTCAGGACCAAAAATTAGTTGGGCCATGATAAACCGTCATTGTGAGTAGGCGAATATGTCACTTCATACAGTGTTTCATTTGAAAAGGCGTCCATATGGACAGTGACATTCTGCGAAAATATTTCGAAATGAGGTGTATTTGAAAACGCTGCAGCGTAATTACCTTTAAATACTGAATGAATTTATATTAGCAAGCAAAATAAATCACGAACGTTGGTAGTTGTAGTTGCTGAATCTTGTTGGTCAGGTGAGGTTGGTAAATATCTGCTACACAGTTAGCCACCGTGGCAACATGCGAGTTGTATGCATGTGTATGTCGCGTTGTCCCGTACTCTCATTGTTTAGAGGGAACACTGTTCATAGTACTGCGTATTGTAATAACAGGGCTACTGTAAACAGTTTATATATCACGCAGTACAGCAGTGTGTGCACACATGTACTGAACAAACCGAGCGAGATGGCGCAGTGGTTCAACTTTGGACTCGCATTCGGGAGAATCTGGGTTCGAAACCTGGTACGGCATTCGTGATTTCTGTTTTCCATGATTCCCCGATGTCACTCCAGGCGAATACTAAGGATGGTTCCTCACTACAGGCCACGGAGGATTCCTCTCCCTCTCCGGCTTCTCTCAGCAACTTGATCCGTCTATAATGACCTCGATGTCGACGAGACGTTAAGCCTAACCTACCTACCTATACTGAACATCATACCGGATAATCCGGAAAGAGAAGTCACTAGGGCGTTGTGTTACTACCTCAGGATTATAGTACGCCATGCCATGTGAGCCGTATATGAATTGACTTTTTAAACAATGTATGCTTTGTTAGCTGACTAAGTAAGCCTTTCACCGATCAGCCTTTCTGCGTGACGCAGTGGTGGTTATTTTCTATGTGGCTGTCTATTTCAGATTCTAGAAGTGTTTTTAACATAGTGTCTTGCCCAGTACTTTTCTATAAAAATAAATAAAAACTCATTGTTACATATATGAAACTAATGATTTGTAAAAGTGTTCACACAGTGCTTGTTGTGGACTTTCAGGATGTGCCGCCGAGGCTTGTTGATGTGCTACGACAGCATTAATCTTTAAAAACGCGATACACTATGAAAAGGTGTTATGGCTTTATATTTTTCTTCGCCGGTAGTTACTGGGAAACGTTAATTAACTGGCTTGGCAAACTTTCGCCATGGGTAAATACAGCAGCGTAATAACGCCACCAGGAAAACTAACTTGCAAGAGTGCGAGGTGAAATATCGAGTATGGCATTCCAATAAGTTCATTTACGAGACCTGCTGAAGCACAGAGTATCAGCCTCGGCGCTGAGATATTGTAAGTGAACCCAGCGCGTGTGCTGCGTCCATCAGAGGGTAAACTGCGGCAAGTACAGAGAAGACAGCGCCGGCTATGTGACGAGGCCGGACAACTGAGGCTTCTCCAGCTACGGAAGACCATAGACTAAAGATGAGGTAGGCCACTTATTCGTCTTCTGCGCATGTACCCAACATTCACCTACCCCAAACCAGCACAACTATCAAAGTCACATGCTCAACAGTGACGAACGGGTTTGTTTATATCTTAATTTACAAATTACAAGCACTTTTGCATTAATAAAATACTTTTACCTATTTTAATTTAATCAAACACTATTACAAATTGGTTAGAGGAAGTATAGAAACATCTCAAAGCACTTGTTTACTAAACAGTACTGTAACCTCAAATCCAAATCTACGCCGTTTTTTTGCTAGTTCACTGAAGAAGTGAAACAGTCAGTTGTTAGAAGGCGCGTACTCATGGTGTCCCAGTTGTGTGGTGACTGTCCTCCAGGCTCGAGTACTGCGAGCTGGAGCTGGAGAGGTCAGCTGGACTCCAGCAAGCGCCTAATCTGAAGCGCAAACACTGGAGAGGCCACGCCCACTCGCCTCGCCGCTTATTTATATGCAGATGCGTAGTGTAAGGAGATTAGCGCCGAGTGGAGAACCAACCTGCAGAGTACATCGCCACTGCTACTCGCTACTTCGCTTCTCTTTATTAAAACTCTGTGTGATTTACCGCACCTCCTCCTCCTTCTCTTCCTTGCCGCCCTTACTTGTTTCGAACTACGCCTTTCCATTCCCAAGAGCCGCTCCGAAACAAAACAAAAGAAGTATTAATTCTTTTCCCAGGTTACCAAACCTAACAAATAAAACTACTTGTTCGCGAGTAATATTTTACTCCGAAGTTATGTACGGATGAAACACACCGCCCTACACTCACGAAGAAGAGTGTTTCGCCGTGCCAAGGTTTATGTGATTACTACAGACCTGAAGAAATCACGAATTAATTTTGAATTCTGATAGAATTCCAAAAATTGTTCATTTACGTTAATTGTGCGGTTGGTCCGTGCGTTGTTGCGCACTTGTGAATACCGAGCCAATAATAAAGATGCAACAAAATACTAGGCCAATCACCTCCTACCTACGTGACATCAAGCACAGAGGTCACGATCCGTTACTGCTGATGAGAATTGGAGTTATTGATGGTTTATCAGTTTTTGTTAGCAGTAAACAGTAAATATTTTGTTCGTCAGAAATTTTTCAAATGCTCGGCAGTGGTATTAATTAAAATGAGAGAAAACGGGTTAAAATACGAATTTTGCTGTCAAATTTTATTTATTTCGTAATTCTAAAGAATGCTTACCCATTAATAAGTAAAAATATTTGTTTGGTTGAAGTTAACAAATTTTTATAGCAACATCAATTCTGTTTTATGTTTAAGTTTGTGTTGCTTTAGTGCAAAAAACTATTCAAGACGATTTTGGATTTAACGATCTTACCATATGCGCATTTTAAATATCACAGAGAACCTACGAAGACTTGAATTGGCCGCTGTTACCTTGTTTGAGTGACGCAGCACAACCTCTTCAGCTCCAGTGAACTCAGTGATCAACATAATCTCGCAGGATGCATTTTCAGCAGCGTACGGAGACTAGTGAGCCAATCCATCTCATACATCAACAAGACATCACTCTTCCTGGTTGGTATTGTCTAACCATTACAAGTCAACTCAGAATGTTTCTATCGATTATGGAGTTCTCATATCAACCACCAGTAATGCCACACCATGGCGATAGTCGCTTCCATCATCCGAATAACACTTCTGGTTCCGTCCTCTTTAGTCACAGTCGTGTGATTTGTCTATTTAATGATTCGTGTTAGCAGGGAACTATGTTGTCACCATAGGTAAGTCGACAGTCGGGCCACAGCGGAGAACATCAGTTCGCCACAGGAATCATGCATGACACCCTACAACTCAGTAGATCACCTGTCATCAGTAGGGAACGTCATTGATCAATGTGTGACCTTGAAACCCCGCCCCGCCCAAGCCAATGAAGGCTACGTTTATCTGATCACGGCCAGTAAATAACGATAGTACAATTACTTTACATATTGGACTGATTCTATGGTACAGGTCGTTGGAGTAGCAGGTTTATCAGGACTGTAGTAATTACCCTGAAGACAAAAGTCGTGGCAGTTCCTCCAATGTAAGTATGCTGGGTAGTTGATTGTTCGCGTGAGACTCTGGGGTCGGCCAGCCCGTGTCTCTTTGGCTACTGCGTGAGGCTCAAGACGCTCTTCGGGTTTTGTTGCCGTCTGGAGCTGAATGGCAACCGACTTAGCGCTATGTTGCTGGCCAGTACGTTCATATTGATATGAGGTTAGAACACTGCTTAGTAAACAAGTACTTTGAGATGATTTTATATTTGCTCTAACCAATGTTTAATGCAGTTTGATAAAATTCAAATTAGTAAAAGTATTTTAATTATCTAACAGTGCTTGTCATTTAAAAATTAAGATGTAAACAAACACGTCCATCACTGTTGTCATATGACTTTGATGGTTGTGTTACTTTGCGGTAGGTTAATGTTGGGTACATGCGCAGAAGACGAATAAGTGGTCCACCTCATGTCATATATTTGACATCAAATCGCCACGACTGAACCTTGGCATCCCAGTAATGTGCGTGTGTTCGAGTGCATCTCAGCATATGCTAATATTAAATATATTAATGTGTCCACAGTTTTACTGCTGTGTATTAGCATTTCCCAACAACATCTCATGGAGCCGCGGTTGCTGCAATGGCTAGAGCGATCGTCTCCCACCAAGGCGAAACAGGTCTCGATATGTTCCCCTGTCGAGGGTAGTGGAGAGATTTGGGCGGCTCTTTACATACAGGTCTTGAGAGCTGATGAGGGTGAAGTGACGTTATTATGGAGCAGCGCCGGAATGCAAGGGTGGGGAAACAGGAGGTACCCGAGAAAACCAGGAGATCAGCGGCATCGTCCGGCGCGATTTACACATGCGAAAATCCAGGAGCGACCCCGCCGGTAATCGATCCTGGTTCGACTAGGTGGGAGGCGAGTTGTCTAACCACTACACCGCTGCGGCCCCTTTTACCCTGTGTATTACTGGCTTTTAGGAATCGAATTATAATATTTAATTAATAATTAACATGAATTAAAACACACAGAAAATAGGTGTGTTGGTGATGCCTAGTATGAAATGGTTCTTTTGTAAAATATTATTAAATTGAGTGAGCAGGAATGCTGTGCGTTGTCCCTTTGGTGCAATTCCCTAGATTTGGTTAAGCTTTGTTTGCATGAGGTGTAGGGCTGTCCTGAAGGTAGAACTTCAGCAGGGCTTCAGAAAAGTTTGAAGTAATCGTGAATGGACTATAGAAGTGCATCGCAGGTAAAACTATGACTTTACAAGTAGCCTGCAGATTTAAAAAGTCGCTCTCCACAAATGACTTGCAGTTTGAAATATCGCTTCACAAGTTGCCTGCAGATGGGAAGGTTGAGGCGCGCGACGCAGCAACCGCCTTGAGCCGCCTAATTCGCATTCCACTGATTTAATGAATTCCCGCTGTCGACGTCTCATCTACAAGTCAGATTCCGGGCGGCACTCCACAGCGGCTTTTTAATAAAGAAGCGCGTTTTTGAAGTTGTGAAGACGGAGGTCGCCCGCTCCCAAGTCTGCTTCTTGGTCAATGGAACACTGCCTACTTCCTTCTTACATGCACACAGCGCTTCTCTACTCAACCACGGGAACACGGTAACTGTGCGACATCGCTCAGCCACTATGTACACCATCGTAGGCACGTTGCACATGGGCGATACTTATGTCCGGTGCTGTACACGACAAGGCGTCGGTGTCCAGTCTTCCTTGTGGCTAATCTGGTTTGTTGAATTGCCTCTACCTCTTTTACATGAACAATTAAAGATAATATCATCGATCATGCAACACGTTGCTCATTAGCCGCGACAAAAATGCTGAACACTATGATGTAATTTTGGTTTTCAAAAATACGCATTAAAATGATTTAGTGGATGCGTACTCCGAGATACAATGAATACTACGGTGGTCGGCCCACCTCATCTCCTGACGTCTCCATGGTGCAGAGTCTCCAACGCACTTCCTGCCGTAATATCGTGCGCGTTGACTTACAAACTGCCACGCTTTCCTATCTGTTGGAGGGAGACCTTATGTTCTGGTTTAGGTGCTCACGGCTCGTGTACCAATTACCGGCGATATGTTTGCGAACACGGTCAGGCTAGGATGGCCTGATTGCATGCACATAACAAGTACAGTGCACACCAACAAATTACGTCGCTTCAACACTTTAACACAGAAATTCCTGTGTGGCCGAACGGGGCACACACGCACACACACATTAACATATAATATACACATATAATATACACATATACGTATATATTGTTTATACGCTGAGAGAAAGGGTTGATCCAGCCAACAAAATATTAGATGCCCCAACCAAAATATTTTATTCAGTAAAATAAAACTTGAAAAGAAACATTTGTTCGTGTAGTAAAATACATTCTTGAATTAACAAAACCTCTGTTTTGGGCCAAAACAAATTAGACTGTCGACAAAATATTTAGTTGAATCAACTGTGTACATTTGTTTTGCCACTCGTTTGATTGCTTTCGTTCGAAAATACATCTCGAGTGTTTGTCTGTATTTTTTGTAACTATTATAATAGTAACAGCGTTTGCAAGTGTATTTATTGATGCTTAGTGAGGGCGTAAACATCCTAATAAATTAAATTATACAGGAAACTAAAAAGTAAAGATGTAAAATGTTAAATACATATTTGCGTACGTGTGTGTATTTGAAAACATTCCCTTTCCATCAGCAGTTACTATAACTGAGGCTGCTAAGGCGAAGGGCTCAGGATCAAATATCTAAGTTCGATCGCACGTCCTTTTTTTTATATTAACCGAAACTGTTTAATGTACGTATGGCCAAACAAATCTTTGGTTGCACCAACAAAACATTTGCTTGGGACAATCAAATATGAACAACAAAACAATTTAGTTACAAAAACAAAATATTCCATTGTCCCTATACAAAAATTCATTTGGTTGCGCAAAATAAACCTTGTTCGATTCAACAAATCCAGCATTTAAATTGGCTGCTGAAGGGCANTATATTAACCGAAACTGTTTAATGTACGTATGGCCAAACAAATCTTTGGTTGCACCAACAAAACATTTGCTTGGGACAATCAAATATGAACAACAAAACAATTTAGTTACAAAAACAAAATATTCCATTGTCCCTATACAAAAAATTCATTTGGTTGCGCAAAATAAACCTTGTTCGATTCAACAAATCCAGCATTTAAATTGGCTGCTGAAGGGCATACCTACCAAATTTGGTCCAGATCCTTCGAACGGTGTAGAATTGTAAGGAACGTACATACATCCTACATGCATATTTATAAACACTTATATATACTGTTTATATACATAGTAAGGGTAGAAGTGCTGTATGATTATTTTAAGATCCTAGTAAGCTTTGACAAAACAACGAAAATACATTCACGCGAATTTAGTTTTCAGTGGCATATAAATTTATCTTTTTATCGTAATCCGAGTAAGACTGAATCATAGTGATATAAGTGTTAAGAAATGAAGAGTAACTACGAGCAGCGGTGTGTGGTGAACTGTTGTGGTATGCCGTGCTTTGCTCTGTTTTATACCTAATAGTTTGGTAGTTTACACGTCGGCCACTTAAACGTAGTAGTGCAGTTGAGGTCACAGCACGTGTGAAATGGGTGCCTCGCCGCTCCCTCGTGAGTGGCCGCAGCACATCCAGTTTCTCCCGGCTCCACTCTAGTTACTACGTCCTGCTGCGTGCGTCGAGTGTGTACAGCACTGAGCAAGCAATATCTTTCCTTGCAACACTTCATCACACGCCATTGACCATGAGGAAGCCCACCGACCAGAGGCAACGTCCGCCATGTAAACAACCGCGGTACACCAGAAGTCTAAGCCGCACGCCATCCCTCCAACACTTACAACACTACAGCTGAGACTAGCTCCGGCTACACTACGAAGAAAAATTCTCTGCCGATGAAAACTAAATTCGCTTGGATATATTTTCATTGTTTCTTCAACGCTTACCAGGATCTTAAAATAATTTTGCACCACACCAACACCAATTGTAGCGAATAAAAATAACAATATTATTATAACTACTGAAATAACCAATATACACTTTTCACACTGTGTATACAATGTGTATCTAAATTAGACTGACAAACTTCGGCTGCAGGTTAATGACGAAAAATGAAGCAGGAAACGTCCTAAGTAGAGGCATTATGGCGACTTTGGCACATCGCGACCTGGGACCGGAGCGTCGGAGCAGTTCGTGCTGTCATTCCGGTCGGCCGGCGTCCATAATGAATCAAGGTGACCCTGACCCTGGTGACCTTTGACCTTGAAATTCCAGACAAATAAATTAAATTGAAAATATAAAAAATTAATTTAAAATTATTTAAATAGTTATTTACATATTAAAAAACTTAAATTTCCTGAGCTCCCCTACACCCCCTCCACCCATACTCATTCCACCATCTTGGTTAGTGCAGACCACCATCTTGGTAGGCGTCACAGCCACCATTCACCATCGTGGTAGATGCAGCCATCCACAATTTTGGTCGGTGCAGTTCACCATATTGGTAGGTGCAGCCGTCCACGATCTTAGTTGGTGCAGTACGCCATATTGATAGGTGTAACCACTACCGCCCACCATCTTGTTTTTTTAGTTTGTCATTTGTTTATACATGGCTGGAGTTTGTCTCTCACCTTCGTTCGACCACAATCTTGGTTTTTTCGTTAGTCATTTGTTTTATATTGTTGGTACTGTCCCCAGTACCATGCCCAGCAGACGATTGAGCCCCTCCACTCCTCCTTCCAATATATTTAACTGACCAATTGCCCCACCCGTGATTCCAATTGGCTAATTTCCCACCCCCTCCCAATATATTTAATTGCACCACCAATGTTTCTCATTGGCTAATTACTCGGGTTTTTTCGGAAACCTTCGTTCCGACCAATCGGCGACCTACTTTAAATGCGAGGGAGGACTATTTTTTCCCCTTAAAACGCTTTATAAGACCCACCCCGAACCCCCTCGGGAAATCGGTCATTTTTCTAGATATGATAAATGTACCCGTGTTGTCCGAGCGGCCATAAAATCCTTTCGGCCATTTTGACATTTGGAAGGGTGCCTTGGAAAAACGGGACGAGTTACCGTACCTGCCGAAATAATTTCTCCTGGTCTCCTGGTCTCCTGGTCTACCCAACACCTGAACCCGTCGTTCCAACACCTGCATCCGTCGTTCCAACACCTGCATCCGTCGTTCCAACACCTGCATCCTTCGTTCCAACACCTGCATATGTCGTTCCAAAACATGCATACTTCGTTCCAACACCTACATCCATCGTTCCAACACCTGCATCCGTCGTTCCAACACCTGCATCTGTCGTTTCAACACCTGCTTAAAACGTTCCAACTCCTGCATCCGTCGTTCCAAAACCTGCATCCGTCGTTCCAACACCTGCACTTGTCGTTCCATTACCTGCATCAGTCGTTCCAACACCTGCACCCGTCGTCCCAACACCTGCACCCGTCGTTCCTACACCTGCACCCGTCGTTCCAACACCTGCACCCGTCGTTCCGACACCTACGTCCATCGTTCCAACACCTGCACCCGTCATTCCAACACCTGCACCCGTCATTCCAACACCTGCATCCTTCGTTCGAGCACCTGCTGGGGTCGGAATGATGATGTCACCTCCAGTTTAGTTTTCCTGTGGGTTTTGTGGTAAGCACTTTACTCTCCTTCGAAATGGGCTCCGACACGAGGCCAGTTAAGTACACAATACCTTCAGGGCCGATTTTTAGATTTGTGAGAAATATGGGGTACAAATAAGCCTCAAGGGTGATGTGAATAAGCATGCGCGTAGTTGTACGGGTACTATTAAACAGGCGCCAACTTTTAATTGTAAATTCTGTAATGCCATTTACAAATGTGGGTCGTGCGTGACGACACGAAACCAGCTGCCACTTTAACCCCAACAAACGCTCATATACTTGCGAAGAATGCGGCAAAGAGTTTACTAGGTCAGATACAGTCAGGGTACATGTGGCGAAGCTCAGTGGACCAGTCCCTCCTATCGCCAAACGCACGTGACTCGACGTGGCTCCCCAACAGCTCGTAGCCCTACAGGTTCAGGTCCCTGCTCGATCTTCGCGACCATGAATCGTTGTCGGCACTGGTCAGCCGCCCCTCACGGGTTAAACGAGGCAGAAACGGCATTCAGGGCCAATTTGAAGACGCACGTGGCCCAAAACGCGAGTGACACCACAATATATATTTGTAATTATTTGACCGGCATTAAGCAAAATATAATCAACCAGATGAAGGACGAAGTGAGAGAAAATGGCGCAATATAATGTAACATTTGGCTCGAGTGTGGTTATACGAAACCGGCTCCGTTCGATGAAGGTACAGACAAAAGAGTATTCAAGACGACAAATATACCAATCCATGAAATCAGTGATATTGAGGAGGCCGTCCGAAAAGCTTAGAAAAAATATGTACTGAATATATATTTAATACAAAGAACGCTGTTCCGGGTGGACACTGTCGTTAGTCAAACAATTACAGCTCCGCATAAACAGGGTGAACTCCCTTCGTGTATCCTCGTACATGGAGCTGTCGCTTCCATAAAGGATAGACATGCTATCATAAACACACAAAACACTTACGACCACATGTGCTTTAAATTGTCCATTCTGGCACGTTATGTGGAAGGCGAAAATCCGCAGCGGGTCGACAAACGCTATCATGAACTGCAATCAAAATTTTATTTTTTAGAGCTAGAGTTCCCTACACAATTACACCAAATAAAAGTTTTGAAAAAAATTATTCGTCAGTATCTGTAAACATTTACGCCCTGGACGAGAACGAGAAGGTTTTTCACGTACGTGTGACAAAAAAAATAGAAGTCAGGCCATTTCTACCTCCTCCTCTTCATCACCGAAAATGGGAACGCCCACTGTTGCTGCGTAAAGAATTTCGAGCGTTTGATGAGATCTCAGCTGACGGTTCACGGCCACAAAATACATGTTTGCAAGCGCTGCTTCACGTGTTATCATGATTTACCATGAAATTACAGACTGACGGGACAGCAGTGCCTGAAAAATCACAAAAATATATGGCAAAGAAAATGCCCCAGTCAAAATCGAGATGCCACAGCCGGGGGAGGATGGTAGGCCACCAGTATCAAAATATAAAAATTTCCACAACATCGATAAATTACCAATCGTTGTTTATGCAGATTTTGAGGCCATTCTGAAACCAATTCACACCTGTGAACCGGACCCCAGCCGCTCCTACAGGTACGTCTATCAGAAGCACGAGGTGTATAACTTCTGCATTTACGTCCAAGTGGACAACGACGCCATCCTTGCGGCACTAACATTCACGCTGAGCCAGGGCTCTATCATATACACGGAGTAAGATGCAGAGAATAAGTGCATGGAGGCAATTGTAGATATAGGTAAAAAAGTAAAGGATATATATGCTACTAAGAAGAAGATGGAGCCACTCACACCAACTGAAAAGGCAAGTTACTCACGGGCGACGAGATGCTGTTACTGCAAATCGACGTTCACTGTAGAAAATTATAAAGTGCGTGACCATGACCACTTTACAGGGCGGTACATCGGGCCTGCATGCACCAGCTGCAATTTGCTGCGCCACCACCCTAAGAAACTCGTCGTATTTTTCCACAACTTGAGCTAGGATGAGAATGTTATCGTCAGGCAGCTGGGATACGATACGAAAGACATCTTTATCATCACGAGCGAGAAAATGATCACATTTTCGAAGCAGCTGGGAGACAGATTTCCGGTGCAGTTTTTCGATACGTTCCAGTTCATGGCCCGAAGTCTGGCGTCCCTGGCCGAGTTTTTGCCGTAGAATAAATTTATCAACACCACGACATTCTTCAGTGCCGGCCAACTGCCTCTCGTCACGCGCAAAGGCGTGTTTTCATATGATTATGTCGACAGTTGGGAAAAGTTGTACGAGCCGCAACTGCCTCCGAAAGAGGAATTCTGTAACAGGCTGACGGGCTCTGGGATCAGCCACTAAGAATACGCCCACGCTCAGGAAGTATGGGATACATTCAGCTATGCGAACCTGGGAAAGTATTCACAATTGTATTTGAAGACGGACGTGCTAATTCTATCAGACGTATTTGAAAATTTCAGAAATTTGTGCTTGTCAACATACAAGCTCGATTGTGCACACTACGTCAGCGCCTCGGGGTTCACATTCGATGCCATGTTAAAAACGACAGGGGTAAATCTATAACTAATAACCGATTACGACACGCATATGTTTATTGAAAATTTAATTTGCGGTGGCGTGGCCCAGTGCGTGAAGCGACATGCGGTGGCGAACAACACCTACGCGCCAGAAACATACGATCCCAGCAAGTCCACCACATTTTTGCAATACCACGACGCAAACAACCTGTACGGCTGGGCCATGACGCTGCCGTTGCCAGTACGCAACTTCAGGTGGGTCGACACCAACATCGACGTAATGTCCGTGCCGGATGATGCTGATGCTGGCTATATTCTGGAGGTCGACGTCGAGTACCCCGCAGTCCAGCGCGAGGAACATAGTGATTTGCCATTTCTTCCCGTTAACCAGTGCCCCCCAGGCTCCAAACATGCGAAATTAATAACCACATTAGAAAATAAGAAAAATTACATCTTACATGACCGCAACTTGAAACAGGCGCTGGATCGTGGATTGAAGCTCAAGATACACCACGTGATACAGCTCGAACAGAATGCATGGCTAAAACCTTACATATATTTAAATACTGCAAAACGTTAGGTGGCCACCAACGATTTCGAAAAATATTTTTTTAATTAGCAAACAACGCAACTTTCGGAAAATTGATGGAGAAGAAAATAAAACACCAAAAAATGGAGTTAGTGTGCAGTGAAAAGCGACTAAAGAAACTGGTATCCAAGACAACATTCCTAGACCAAACAATTTATGACGAATCCTCCATCTGCAGCACGCATTCATACTGTTTGATAAACATATTTATGCCGGTTTTTCAGTGCTCGACCTCTCGAAAGCATTAATGTAGAAATTCCATTATGACGTGATGAAGGCTCGGTACGTCGAAGAAGTCGTGCTTCTGTATACAGACACCAACTCGTACCTGTACCAGGTTCGAACCCGGGACTTTTATGATGACATGGCCTCACATTCTCAGTTCTTTGCAGAGTTTGACACGAGCGGCTATCCTACGAACCACAAGTGCTTTTCACCCACTAACAAGAAAGTCGTTTGTAAATTCAAAGATGAGTGTGATTGAAATATCATGACCGAATTCGAGGGACTTCGGGCGAAATTGTATACGTACAAATGCGACGGAAAAGTCACAAAACGTGCCAAGGGAATTCAACAATGCGTCGTAAAAAAAATATAATTAATTTTGACCATTTTATATATGTTGTGGAGCAGCACCTTACGATGCGAGTTAATGTCCGCACTATACGATCACACAAACACGAATTATTTTCAGAATGTATAAATAAGATGGCCCTGACATGGACGGACGATAAGAGGCAGCTACAGGAAAACGGAATACACACACTACCGTATGGGTACAAAGAAACATAAAAGTATGTATATATCATTTATATTCCTAACATTAATATGTGAATGTAGCGATACACAAGGTTCACTGTTTGCCTACCTTGCTATGTAGCTGTTGATCGATCAGCCATACACGAATCCTTGGCGTGGTTGGAAAGGGGGTCAACATGCTATAAAATGCGGGAGAGGGTGAATGAGACCGGGATTCAGGGGCAGTTCCTCGCCTCGGGGGTGTCAAATTTGAAGGAATTCGCCCCCCCCCTCCCCCAAATAAATACGATCATCATAAAGGGCTAATGCGATACACTACAATGAGATGTGCTTGCCATTTTTGCTTCCGCAATTTCATATTCGCAATCACACATACACATGGGTTCTGCGTCATTGTTGGACCTCCGGCCTGGGTTTAAAGTCAATTCCTGGGGGGTTTCAATACTTATCCACCCGTCGGGATTGCGAGAGCAAAATGCCAGCTATATTGTACCCGTGAAAAAATCTGGAGGTGACACTTTATTTAAAAATCTTTTTTGCTTCTGCGGCAGTCGTATTAATTTCAATTTTCGCCTCATGGCTGTTTTTCTGTGATTTTATATATTTATGCAATATTTTTCTACTTATTCGTTTCCAGGTAACATTACTTCGGTAATTTTTTTCTCGGTGGTTCTTCGAACCATCTGTTTGTCTAAGGAGTGTTTTTCGCTGCTGATGTATTATTCTTGATTAATGTGTTTACTTGCGTTTCCTCGATGGTGTCTGTTTAGTACTGTGCGGGTATTTTTGTTCTGTATTTATTAATATTTTTCATTGTTTGTTCCACACTTTTTCTGCATTGATCCTGACATTTGGTTTGTATTTTTCCTTGTTAGGGACTTCGGATGGCATAGCTTTCATTAGCGTCTGTATAGTTCTGTGCCCGTGTGGACATTTTCTTCTGTATTTATTAATATTTTTCGGCGTTGGTCCTGACATTTTTAATATATTTTTCTTTGGTATGCTGTTACCTTCAGCTTCTTCAGTCGACATTTTATTTTTATAGGTGGAATTATAATTCTGCTTTAAATTGAGACGCAACGAAGTTTTTCAATGTTAAATGGCTGTGTCACTTTTTTCGTCGTTTAGAGTATCTGGAATTCTTTTTTCATTGGTTCAGCCATTGGGGATTCCACCTACTTTTTATTGGTGGCGTCAAGAAATTTTCGCTGTAGCTTATCTGTTTGAGTCAATGTTATGGTATCTTTGGCTCGTTTTGGTACACTGGGATTTTCAACGTTGTAAATTTACCATCCTCTTAAGCAGCTGTCGCTTGTAAATGTTGTGTGCAGAAAAAAATCATCGTTGTTGAGGCGTGCGTCGTACCCACCTACATCTAACGGACATAATCTTTATGACGAAAAACTTTTAAATAATTTTCTAAGAAATCTCTGTAATATGAATATGTAGTCCTCGGTCCCAACGTCCGAGGAACCGCTCACATGGACTGACCACAGCCATATGGTTTATAAGAGTGAGGGAGTCGACGCATGTCCACGGGATATATAGGTGGAAACATACACCTGGAGGATGAGCAGTGGGTCCTACACCTGGCTGAAGTTGCTAATGTTTATTGGTGAAAGGGGTACATGGGAGTATGGCCGCATGGTTTTATATAACATGTGTTTTACTATATAATCAGCTATATTCACGACGGAGAGCTCAGTTTGCTGGCAGACGTCACAAAATCCTGGCCAAAAATATTTTTCAGGTTTTTTGAATTTAAAACCACATTTGTTGATATATTATTAAATGTACTTAATAAATGTTATATATACTATTATGTCAACGTATTTACAATATATATCAATTATGTTAATTATATAAACATTGCAGTTTAAATTATTCATATAAATTAATGTATAAATTATATTTATTATTTACATTTAGTATTTAATCTGATTATTTAGAACTCTGATCATCGTCTTCCTCCCCTAATTCGTCTTCTTCATCTCTCTCTTCTTGGTTTTTATCAGAAGGACCACCACCATCAGACGACTCTGGAAGAAGAAGTTGTAGTGTCGCGCTACTGTATGGTTTGCTCTTTTTCCTTGGTGTTTGTCTAGAGCAGCTCATTAAAGGGTTGCTGCTTAAAACAAGCCTGTTCAGGACACCTTTGTTGCAAATTTCGCTATTGAACTTTCTGGAGTACTTTGTACGGTACAACCTAAAATGTTTGTTTCTGGCCTCGGCAGCTTCTTCTGATAGCTGGCCAATGGGTACAATCACATGCTTAATTACAGTTACCCCATGAATCCAAACTTTGTGCATTGTTGGGGTCATGGGGTGCCAATTGTAAAGGTTCACATACAGTCTGGCTGTTTCATCAGCACATGTTTGGAACTTTTTTTCATCTGTGTGAAGCCCACTTGTAATGGCTTCCAATATTACACTCAACCTTTTAATCAGTTCTTGATTTACTCCTGTGATTTGAGAGGAAATTTCTGGATCTGAAAAATCCGTCTAGCTGTGTTTCCATGGTTTGATGTTCCAAAGCCTTGCTTAGGAACATCAACAAGAAGTCCCAGTTCGTCTTTGAACTTTCTTTGTATGGTCTTCTTAGTCTCAACTACAATTTGTTTTTCTTCTTTACTTCTCGCCTGCCACTTCTCAATTGGGATTCTGTATGACAAGTGAAGTACTGACTCAAAGAATCGTATGCGTGCATGCAAAGTTGACAGACCAAACTGCAAAGTTTCAGGGTTTTCTGGGAAACTCTTACCTAATTTATTAAAGTCTTTTGATGTAAGTCCACAAATGTAACACCTCATTGTTGATGTTGTCCCTGTTGCAGCATGACAGACTTTTCCGTCAACCACTTTGTCAGTAACAAAGTGTGTTTAATCTTTAGTACTCCACCATCAGTTGGCACTTCTGATTTGTTCGACATGTTTATTTGACTCTCAATGTACTGAATTTCTTCGTTTGTAATATCTGTTGTTTCATACACAAAGCGGATGCGGATTGGTCTGCAGAATCTTGTGGAGGAGGGGGTTGGGTTTTGCCATATGGTTTTTGTTAAAATATGGCAATGTAATAATTATTATTTGGTAACTTCAGTTTTAAGTTGTTGGCAACACTGTGTAGTGTTTTGTTTTTGTTAGTTGAAAAATATATAACGGTCAACATTGTTGTATCAGTTTTGCTGTTAAAGTATAATAAAACATTTCGTTTATTAAAAGGCCTTTATTCATTAAACCTCAACAGGTTATGGGCCCAGACACATAGTTCTGCATAGAATCTGTGAAGGGGTAGAAATATCGGCGAAAATATTGGTGCCGGCCCGCGATAAAAGTGAGGTTATACGTGACCGCGCCAAGAAGGAGTAATACTCGTTCATTCTCTAAATTGAGCGAGGCAGGACAACGAAATGGAAGGAAATCAGTGTGTGATCAAACTGGAAGGACCTAGCAACTGGAACCTGTGGAAGTTCCAAACAACGGTATTGCTACGAGGTCAAGGATGGCTCGACATAGTTGAGGGGCAGAAAATAAAACCTGAGGCAGCGGCTGAACATGCTGCTTGGGAGTCAAAAGATTCTAAGGCTCAGACACTACTAGTTACCAGAAGGACGGAGAAAGTCATGTTGCATATAATTTCTTGCACAACATCTGCTGAAATGTGGCGTAAACTCCAAAGTGTTTTCGAGCAAAAGTCGGAAACAAGCATCCATATTACACAGCAGCGATTTTTCCAGTTTAAGTTTGAAAAAGGAACTGAGATGTCAGTATTTTTGTCAAAAATACAGGAGCTGCAAAATCAGCTTAAGCAAATGGGAGAGGAAATATCAAACAAGTTAGTTATTACAAAGGTACTAATGTCGTTGCCAGATGAGTACAAACACTTTGTGTCGGCGTGGGAGTCGGCGCCAGACGATAAACAAACCCTGGATAATCTGATAGCCAGGCTTCTGGTGGAAGAAGAAAGGGTGCAGGAGAAGGGTGAAGCGTCTCAACAAGCTTCATCTGCATTCTTTGTTAAAAATAGAAGAAACATAAAGTGTCACAAATGCAACAGACTGGGGCATTTCCAAAGCGAATGCAGAAGCAAAGTGAATAACAGTGAATTACAAGACAATAACAGTAACAGTAATAAGTGTTTTTATTGCGGAAAGTTCGGACATTATAAGGCACAGTGTCGCTTTAGGAAGTACAGGGGCAGTAAGGAAAGTAATGCATTTGTCGTGTCAAACGCAGAATATGAACATTATCAAGAGTCAAAATGGCTGGTTGACTCTGGGGCCAGTGAACATATGTGTAACAATCGCGCGTTATTTTCATCATTTCAAATTGTTTCACAGAAATCTGTGATTCTCGGCAATGGGCAAGCGATTAGTGTGTTAGGCTGTGGGCAGATGGCGGTAAAAGTGCACAATGGGAACGAATGGATCAACACAAACATAGACAACGTTCTTTACGTTCCCGAACTGAAAACGAACCTTTTCTCTATGAATTGTGCGACTGACAAAGGTTATGTCATAATGACAAGTGACAGCTCATGTAAATTTTATAAAAACAAAGAAGTTTTGGCGGTTGCAAACCGAATTGGGAGCTCGTATTATATGGATTTCCGATATGAAAATGATATTGCGAGCGTAGCTAGTACTACAAACGATGATTTAAATGTGTGGCACGAAAAATTGGCTCATCAAAACTTCGATTATGTGAAGAAAATACTTGCCACAAGGAAAATAAATGTGAAACAAACGTCTGCTCCAACCTGTGAAAGCTGCTTGAAGGGAAAAATTCATCGATTACCTTTTCATAACAGCGAAAATGGTACTTCTAAAGCATGTGAATTAATCCATGCGGACACGTGCGGTCCCATGGAGGAGGTATCTGTCGGCGGGTCGAGGTATTTCGTAGTGTTAAAGGACGACTTCTCAAATTATAGAAGTGTCTATTTCATTAAAAATAAGCATCAGGTGAAGAACTGCATAGAAGATTTCATTAATAAGGCGGAGATTTTAACTGGGAACAAAGTAAAATTGTTCAGAAGTGATAATGGGCTGGAATTTGTGAATAAAGAAGTGAGTGAAATGTTCTCAAAACGTGGCATAACACATCAAACTACAGTACCATATACTCCGGAACAAAACGGAAAGGCCGAAAGAGAGAACCGAACTTTGGTTGAAGCGGCAAGAACAATTTTACATGCAAAGAGTTTACCTAAGAAACTATGGGCAGAAGCGGTACATACTGCTGCATTTACTCTGAACAGAACGGGTAAGAGTAAAGTTGAAGGAAAAACACCATATGAGGTATGGACCAATAAAAGTTTCGATATTCAACAATTAAAAGTCTTCGGCACACCGGTGTATGTACACATTCCAAAAGAAAGACGAAGAAAATGGGATAGCAAAGGAGACAAGGGATTGATGGTCGGATATGGCGAAGATACCAAGGGTTACCGGATATACTTCCCACAGAAAAATACTGTAGAGACAAAGCGTGATATTGTTTTCTTAGAACAGAAACAAGAAGGAAGGGAAGAACCCCAAGTTACACTTGATTTGGAGAACGAGTTGAAACAAATAGTAGATAAAGTTGATGGAAACCAAGACTTACAAGAAACTCTGGTTAACATGAATGAAAGCTTAATAACTCAAAATGAATCTGGAAGTGAATATGAACCATGTACAAGTGAAGAAGAAAGCGTAATCACACCATTACAAAATGGAAATGAACGAAGCAAGCGTGTAAGGAAACAGACCGAATTTTATCAATGCAACAACATCTACAGCGAAGATGATAATCCAGTGACTTACAAGGAAGCAATGAAAAGAAAGGATGCTTGTAAATGGAGTGAAGCTATCAATAGAGAACTGGAGACACTGAAAGAGAACAACACTTGGGATTTATGTGAAGCACCAGCAAAAGAGAAAATAGTGAGTAGTAAATGGGTTTTTAAAGTAAAGACAATAAATAATGTTCAACAGTATAAAGCTAGATTAGTTGCCCGAGGGTTTGAACAGGATGATGTATTAGATCTGAATGACATCTATGCTCCAGTTGCAAAATTACCTACATTTAGACTTTTTGTTGCTATAGCAACCAAATTAAAATTGCCAATCTATCAAATGGACGTAACGGGAGCATTTTTGTATGGAGAAATAAATGAAAATGTATTTATTCGTTTGCCGGAAGGGGCTTATTCGGGTAATAATAATATTGCAAAATTAAACAAGTCTCTATATGGTCTGAAAAGTTCACCAAAATCCTGGAATAATAAATTTAATTCTATTATAACAGGAGAAGGCTTTGTTAGTTCAAAAAGTGATTCATGCTTGTACAAAAGGTGCAATGGTAAAGATAAAATGTTTGTTTTGCTATATGTTGATGACTTGTTAATATTTGGTACAAATGAGGAGAAAATTGTTCAGTTTAAAAGTGTCCTAAACAAAGAATTTAAGATGAAGGATCTAGGTTTAGTAACCAATTTTTTGGGTATAAATGTTAACCAAAATCTAGAAACGGGGATTACTGAATTAAGCCAAAGAAATTACCTAGAAAATGTACTTAAAAGGTTTAATATGGAAAACTGTAAACCTATGTCAACTCCTATTGACCCAAACTTTAATGTTAAAATACTTGAAAATTGTAATAAAAGTAATGATGAGAATATTGAAAAATATTGTAGAGAAGTTATAGGATGCCTTATGTATGCAGTGTCAAGTACTAGGCCTGATTTATGTTTTACTGTCTCAATGTTGAGCAGATTTCAAACATATTCAAATGATATGTTAGTAACTGCATTAAAAAGAGTCCTGCGGTATGTCAAGAATACACTAAATTATATGTTAGTTTTCAAGTGTGAAGATAATGTCCTAGAGGGATATTGTGATGCTGATTGGGGAGGTGATCTCAAAGACAGAAAGTCTACCACAGGCTATTTATTTAAGTTTTCCAATTGTTTGATTTCTTGGTGCTCGAAGAAACAAGTATCAGTCAGTCTGTCGTCAACTGAGGCTGAGTATGTTGCAGTGAGTATGGCAGGAAGCGAAGCCTGTTGGCTGATAAACTTGTTAAGTGATTTTGGTTACTCAAATATATGTCCAGTAAGTATGTATTGTAACAACCAGTCAGCCATTTTTATTGCAGGCACAGACACTGTTAAGCGCCTCAAACATATTGATATACGATATCACTTCATAAAGGATTTGATTAAAGATAATAAGATCTGCCTTCATTATGTGAAAACTAGTGAACAACCAGCTGACATACTCACTAAGGCTTTAAGTCAAGAATTATTTGTAAGATGTTTAAATAAGTGTTGTATTCAAACTTAGAAATAAGATATAATTGTATCAGATAAGATATAAGATAGAACTGTATTACATTGAGAGGGGGTGTTAAAATATGGCAATGTAATAATTATTATTTGGTAACTTCAGTTTTAAGTTGTTGGCAACACTGTGTAGTGTTTTGTTTTTTCTAGTTGATAAATATATAACGGTCAACATTGTTGTATCAGTTTTGCTGTTAAAGTATAATAAAACATTTCGTTTATTAAAAGGCCTTTATTCATTAAACCTCAACAGTTTTCTTTTTTTTTAATTACATTGGCAATTAGTTTTAGAGGTACAAAGGAGCTCTGAAAAATATTGGCATCACTATCACTTATATTTTTTAATTTTTTTTTTAAATTGTGATTGCTGAGAATCATTGCATGTTAATTCTAGGGTGTGCCTTTCTTCAACATCTATAACTTTTAATACCTGTTCTAAATATTTGCATAACAGTGAAGTGGTGTGATCCAACAAGCCTTGCAGCTTAACTTCAGCCAATGTTTCCGAGACGATAATTGAGTCTTCGCATAGATAACATTGTGCTTTTGCTTTTTTGAGCAATGAGTAGCAAGGGTAGACATATTTGTTTATGCCACGTATCACTTTATACTACTTTCTCGTTAATTCTGCATCAACAAATATCGCTAATGCTTCCTCAGAGGTATGTTTTTTTACTTTGCTCTTTTCGGATATTAAAAGAGTCTTTTTAAATTTTGCTACTTTTGTTGGAGTTTGTGTGCTTTGTTTGATCAGGTCAGCTGCATCAAGGTTTTCAGCAGCTCTGTGGCACATATATGCAGCAAATGTCAGCTCTTCAGGGGTTGGTAGTTGTCGCAGTTTTTCGGTTTTCCTATGTTTACTCCTTTCACTGGACTCATTAAAATCTTTTTGAGGGTTGCCTGGGGAAGTTAAAGAACTTATAGGTACCTTTATAATATTTGGCAACCAATCACCATTCATTTTCAGGAACCTCTCCTCTTTATTGTTTGGTAAATATTTCTTAAAACCAGATTTAAAATGTTTGAGAGAACGGTTAAGAGAAATTCTCTCAGCATCTGCACACCTCGTTATACCGGCTAATCTTTTTTTCCATAAACCAGAGCTTTTCGTCAATTGATCTGTCCGGACATTCCTTAATTAATTCGTACAATACCAGTCTACTAAATTCTTTTTCCATCTTCAGAAGCTGAAAAACAAAAAACCTGGAATAAGCCAGTAAACATATACCTTTTATCTTTGCACATTGGTGGCTGCGAAACAGGGTATTCGAATATTTATAAAAAATAATTTATATATAAAAATGGCAAGTGTATGCGGAATATTCTTTCTTTGAAATTGGCTCTCAATAATGTAACCATTGCGATTATAATTTTGAAATGGCATGGCAAACCCCGACACACCTTTAAAAAGCTTTCACAATATCTACAAAGCCGATATAAAAAACCTTTCTTAGGTTTTTAATATTTTTTCTTGTTTTAAAAATAAAACTATTCAAATTGATAAATAATTTAAAACAAAGCTGTTACCTTTCTTTAACAAGTAAACCTGGTCCTATTTCAATGAATCAATTCCTAAAGCCACATAAAATATATATTTAAACGTAAAAACAAGCTGAAATGTCTTACAAATGCACGTCCACCCACAAACAAACCTGCTAGTCAACTGGGGCTGTGAGACATATGTTATGCCTCAGGCATCTGGAATTGATTGCGATCGATGCACCAGTTAGTCAGCTAATATAAAATACTATTTTCGCAATTGTTGGATTAATTTTGAATTTTGCCTTTTTGTCCAGGATTTTGCCACAAATACTTCACTGTGGCGTCGTGGAGAGCGGATCGTCTCTGTAAGTTACTCTACTTGGAATTCTCTACGGATAGCATTCAAACAGCGCCATCAACTACAACGATATCTTCGTCTGTTCCAGTAGCTGCTTCACCTGTGACTGCAGCATCCGCACCACTGACAGAGCCTTCTGGTTCTTTGGCTGTACCATCTTCAACAGAGCTCGTCATATCGGCCAAACCATCCTCGCTAGAGAAAACGTATCCCTGCAGCTACTGCAACAATGTATTTTCGCACAATCACATTGCACGTCGTCGTGAAATTCATGGATGTATGAAGAATCCAAACCGGATAAGGAATCTTTGCTTCAAATGTGGGTTGATGTTCTACCGTAATGACCTTTTCTGCAAACAAATAAGGTCGCGTAAAGTTAAACTGCGGGGATAATCGATTCTTCAGTGCCAGTTCTGCAAAAAGAGATCCTGCCAACGTCATCATTGCTGTGATGAACTGCAATAACCTTCGTTTCCCTCTTCCTTCCCCGCCTACATCATCTACGTACCCACCACCAACCTTAGTTCCTGTACCTTTGGACGAGCCAAAACCTCCTGGGACCAGCACTGTACTACCCGCCCATCGATGCCGCTTTTGCTGCACGGAGTTTTCATTGAAAGTCATCCTGCAACGCCATGAAGTTCACGAGTGTACGGAAGCTTGGTTTTGTTTATAACTGGGGTCAGTTTACTCGAAGACTACGAATTAAAAAAAAACATGCGAATGAAGTAGTTGTAGATTTTACCGAATTAAGTATGCTTTGGAAATAATTGCGAGTTTCATATATTCCTTGTTTGTAAAAAAATTGGAATTCTAAATACAAAATGCATTTAAGGATAAATTAATTGTATAAGGTACAATAGTAATTTAATTAGCATTGGAATTAAAAATTACTTTTTTTACAATTGGTCTTAAAGTTTTTAATAAAAAAATATATTTAATAAATTAAGCATTTAGGTATACCGTTGATTGAAAATATATTTTCTTTAAAATAGGAATGAAAAATTACATATTTTCCTATGCCTATAAATATAAGTGCCGACAGCTCGCTTGGTGGCTGAATCGTGACATTAACGCCACCTATGTGTTGAAAATAGAATCCAATATGGAGGGCGCCGACAGCGCAACCTATATCTTAAATAGATACACAAATATAGCTGCCGCCTGGTGGCTAAATCTACGACTCGCCTGGTGTGTAAATTAATACACTAGCGTCACCTAGGTGTTGAAAACCTATGAAGTCCAATACGGCAGTCGAACGAAGGTGAGAGAAACTCCAGCAATGCATAAACAAATGACGAACGAAAAAACAATCAAGATGATGGCATCCAGTAATGTATAAGCAAACGACAAACGAAAAACCAAGATGGCAACACACGGTAGAATGAGTATAGGTGAGGGGGTGGTGGTGAGGCGGACTTTAGGAAATGTAAGTTGAAAAAAAAAATAACAATTTTTTAATAATTAATTTTAATTATACATTTTAATAGTACGTTTTTAATAATTCATTTTTTAATAATTTCTAATAATTTTTAAAATAATTTGTTATAGAAAAGTTAATTATTTGGGTTTTAAGGTTAAATGTTACCGGGGCCAAGGTCACCAGGGTCAAGGTTAAATTTCAAGGTCACCTGGATCTATTATGGCCGCCGGCCGACCGGAATAACAGTACACGAACAGCTCCTGCGCTCCGGTCCCAGATCCCGATGTACCAAAGTCGCCATTTCTCCACTACTGTCCTATAAATAATCTAAAGTCAAATCCTAAGGGCGGCACACATCTTTGAAGCTGTACCTGAATAAATAGTTTAATACCAATTCAAGAGATGGAACACTGAGTACTGAATAAATTTAATTGTGACATGCGGGTTAGTAACCAATTTTGTAAATCCCAAGTATGCTACAGTTTCGCGGAGATTTAAGTCGAAATAAGTGTAGTAACAGGGTTATTTCCATGACATTATTTGATGATAGCGACAGACAGATGTTGTGGTGTTTGCAGATCATTGTTCCGTTACACGCTATCCAGACACTCAATTTTCCATCTTAGAAAGTTTCTCCAATATTTGTAATAAACTGGTGTTTTAGGCCCAACTTCAAAGATAAGTGTATATGTCTTCAGCTTCCTTTTTCGTGATTAGCCTGCAGCCGAAGTTTGTCTGTCTAATTTAGATACATCCTGTATGAAATTATATTTGATCGAAAGAATGTCAACCCGGTACTCCTTTGGCTGAAATCCAGCCAGTTATAAATGTTATTCAGTGGAGTGAGCGTGTGAAATGTGGGTCGAGCCAATATAATGGTTGTACGTGGGAAATCAGAGACCAACAGAAATGTCGTTTCTATAATAGTGAATATAAGTGACACAGTTTTAGCTTACGTTCAAGGCCAGTAATTGTGTACAGAGTAGAGATATTCAGCACTTTGACTGCTGGTTACGTAATAGTATGTCGCCTCGACTTCACTGAGTTGTACTGATGTTGACGTAATATTACGACATCCTCATTCCTTGAATACACGGGCGAAGAAGTATTACTTCGCTGACAATTTTCATAAGGTTCTCTGCAACGTAATATTTTGTCAGCAACACACAAACTGTGAACTACTCGAATGAGCGGGATCGACTGTATATTATTGTACGTAGGGAAGTCATTGCCAACTCGGCATTATACCGGATATTTCAGGAGGAAACGGACTTCAGTAAAGAGGTGATAGTATGGACAATTCTGAAGGGAAAATATCAATAAACATATGCTCTATTCGCAAAGATGTGTGAGATACAGCTATGTGAAACACAGGAATAGGAAAGGTACAGGTGATAGTAAATGAACAGCTCGTTACGAGTTAGGTTTTTACTGTGTAAATTTCCGTTACAACTCATGTTTCAACATGCTACAGCCAACTTCAGCTCGTGTAGTCAGATACTGTGTTGCTAATCGGAGCTGGTGTCCACATTCTTCTTTAATGTGCGCACAAGCATTTAACACGCGTGCAAGCCATTCCTCCCTTGTTAGCTATGTTTGGCTGTACACGCCTGTCTTCAACCAACCCTACAAACAATAACCTAGTTAAGTACTGTCTGGTGACCGTGGTGGCCAAGTAACGGCACCGCTGCGACCGGTCCAATGGCCAGGATAGGTTTCAGTGAGGTACTGCACCACTGGTCGTGTGGAATGTGCAGGGTCTTCATCCTATTGCAAGCACACCCCAGTCCTTGTTGTCAATGGAACGTCCTCCAAGTACTACGGCAACCGATTCTACAGGAAGTGGAGATACCGTTCTCCGTTAACAAGGTTGTCTACAATAACTACACCAATGAGTTGTTTTCAATGATATCGCACCACGCGTTCACTGCCAAACGACACCGTGTGTCACATAGCTGTATCTCGGACACAAATGCGAATAGCGCATCTGGTTAATGATGTATTCCCTTCAGAATGGTCCATACCATCACCTCTTAACGTTTGTCCGTTTCCCCCTGGAACATCCTGTATTGCCAGATAGCCGGCCAGTAATGAACGTTGTACAGTTTAATAAGTGTGTCCGGTGCTGTGTGAAGCAATAGTGCGGTTGTAAATGTGAATACAGAGATCAACGGAACTGATGGTATGCAGTCACGAATATAGGCGACTCACTAGCATGTTTTAATTGTCGGTAGGTGAACAGTAATGAAAGCGTTAAGTTTTTTCAAACAATACGCGACACGCCCTGTTATTAAAATGTAAAAACAACCGCAGAAGTTAGTAAATTACATTTCAGTACAACTGCAATAAATATTTACGGTTGTATTTTTACGATTACTACCACTATTGAAAGCCTTCCATATTCCAAATTTGATTGCATGTCTTTAAATATTTCCGAACTACTTTCGAAAGAAATGTGTCGTCACCGGTCGTAGATAAAAGTGATTGCTTGGAACAGTAGTAACTTATTTTGCCTCGTGAAAAAACCAGAAGCATTAAATTTCGTACTGCGTCCCTGGTACTCAGTTTTTATATACGAGCCGAAGACGTCTCTCAAATACCAGTTTAATAGACGTCGTTCCACAACTTCTGTGAAAGACGCGGGTCAGAGAGGAGAATTTTGCTATCCTTGTAAAGCAAACAGTCCCTTCGTATGTTCAACTTACAGATTGGATGAAAAAAATGCTTCGAAATATTTATTATTTTGTCCCTCTAACGTAGAGATGCAGGATCAGAAACGTAGCAATATTTTTATAATATTTCATACTTCAAAGCAACCGCGTGTGAAATATTAATTTCTGTTTTAATAATTTAATCAACATGCTAGTGTGCAATTAATTATGTTAGGAGCGTAACTTGAACATTTATTTTTGTTTTTATTTTTTTTGGGGAGGGAGTGGGGAGGCGAGCACGCTCATCTTGAGAATTAATATCGACACTAGTTGCCTGGCCAGAATTACTATTTATTTACAAACTAAATATCAAAGGCGGAAATGTTAGAAGCAGTTTTATGCATACAGACACTCATACGTGTGTAAATGCCTGACATTTCGATGCTAGCTTGGAACCATCACTGTTATAACTCTGTAATTTAAGAGTGTGGAGAGATATACTCAGTCATATCTACTATGGCGATTCTGTGGGTTATTTTGGTTTTGAAAAGAATTATTACTCGCTTCAGAATATTTTTAATTAATGTATTAGGCGTATAGACAACTTCTCAATTTCCTGTATATTTTTTGACTACTTAACTTGTATTGTTGAGAATGCCAAATTTTTTTGATTTGACAATCGATCATTATTGCAGCGTTTTCATCTACCTAAAATATTATGGTAACGTGCATTCAGGGAAAACTTATTTTATAGCCCGATTGTCATTGGAGTATTTGTAGAGTTCAATAAACCAATTTTCGTGCGAGTTAGCTTACCATTTACGGGGTTCCATTAGTTAAGGTATCGATTTATGAACAGGTACGATTAAATGTGCGTTAATTAAGTTTAAAATTCTTGCCATGACTTACGTAGTAGAGCCAGTAAGTTGATGTACTCCGTGGTGTGTGGCTGCATACACTCGGTCAGTCCACGTTCTCACCGACTGTGGAATTATCAATTAACAGTGATCTATTGAATTACTGCGCTTATAAGAGTGTTGCTAAAAGCACACTATAACATTATATATAATAACCTGCATAGGCAGAAACAAAGCGGAATGTGTCGGTGTGCTCAGGTAAAATGATTGCCAGTAAAACGATTATGATTAATGAGTTTACTAAAAAAAATTCCCCAAGACATGCATTGCATAAAACACAACCATGAGAAAAATGTATAAATGTCTCACCCTGAACTATACAATAATAAAATTTCCCTTTTCTATCTTTTTTATCTGGGGAACCGACAAATCCACATAAAACTTCAATATACTCTTGTTCAACTAATCACAGTTAATATAAAAGTTATCGGTATTCTTTAACAATATAATGTCCTGGCTGGAAGTGAGTAGCAGACGGGATAAGAAACAAAAATCACTATAAATGCTGAAAAGAAAAGAAACCATTCCTGGTCGGTCCTCAACTGATAGGAGAGCAACAGAAATAAAATTAACAGCACGATGCACACTAGGGCAGCAGCGTAGAGTATGCACAGAATAGGGAGGGCAGCAGGAGTAGGAAGGCCAGCCGCGCACGGATGGCAGCAGAGTATGGAGGGTTACAGTGCAGGAAGGGCAACAGTGCAGGGATGGCAGCATAGTAGGGAGGGCAGCAGCGTAGTAGAAGGCAGCAGAGTAGGGAGGGCTGCAGAATAGGGTGGGTAGAAGAGTAAGGAGGGCAGCATAATAGAGAGGGTAGTAGGGTAGGGTGGACAGCAGAGTAGGGAGGGCAGCAGATCACGGAGAGCAGCAAAGTAGGGAGGGTAGCAGAGTAGGGAGGGCAGCAGTACAGGGAGGGCAGCAGAGTAGGGAGGGCATCAATGCAGCGAGGGCAGCAGTGCAGGGATGGCAGCAGAGTAGAAAGGGCAGCAGCACGGGGAGAGCAGCAGCGCAGGGAAAGCAGCATAATAGGGAGGGCAGCAGAGTAGGGAGGTCAGCAGCATAGGGAGGCCACACACATATAGATACACCTGTTTGCATTTCACTTTTCATTCGGCTAAAGTCATGTAGCAATGTGTTTGTGACTCTTGACGGTGATGGAAGTTGGTATGATCGGAAGGAAAAGGAGGGGAGTGTTTTACCACGAACCGGATATATCTCTTAATGTAGCGAGTTTACGCGATTGCATGAAAATACTGAAATATTGTTTGCTGAAGGCAACAGTTTTTTTGTGATTTTTTACTTGTGGTGGGTGTTCCTTTACGCTAGCGTCTCGTCGCGGTATATAAGTTTTTCTCCGCAAAACTTACTATGCGTGCATTATTTATGCGTATAAACATTTTATATGATGACAATGGGTAACAATATGGGTATTTTTCCCCCGCTGCCTATGTTTCCTAATGTACTGATTTTAAACTTGAGAGGAAATGTTTTTAATGATGAGGGTCTATGCCTTGACGAGGGGGAATGGACGGACTACTTCCCTGTGCATATCCCATACCGCGGGTGGAAGCGAAGTGGTTTTAACTCTGTTTTTGGATTTTTCGATTAACGATTACTTTATAGAAATCTGCATAACGCATCCTTACACGGCACATGATTTTTTCCAACATGAATTTTAATCAAATGTTTTGCTGATGGGAGCAAGCATTTTGTTTAGAGGTTAAGAAGCACTCGGAGATTGATTTTTCGTGAATATTTAATCCGTAACGCGCTGTTTGTATACTTCTTTCTCGTGGCATATATTTAGTGTATGAGGTTTTACAATATTTTCGATATCATGCCTTTCGATTCGAATACCTTCCTTTCGTTGAATGTGGTCAGTTTTGCAAAGCTGCATTCTAGCCATACATTTAATTTTATTGGTGGCGTGTTTATGTGGAGAGCCAACAACGACGTTTTGCCCCATTCGAGCTAATAATGTGCAAACATCCTTCGAATACCCGCTATCGTTGTGGAGGCATAGGTATTTAGGCTGTGTTGGAACGCAGTAGTAGGGAAATGCCGAATCCAGCGCGGGGAAAAAGTCACTTAAATCGGAAGGTACCCCCCTGGGGCTCTAAATGACTTTTTTAAATTGATTTCGTCACTAAATGAAAAATGATTTCGTCACTAAATGAACATTGATTTCGTCACTAAATGAAAAATGATTTTGTCACTAAATGAAAATTGATTTCGTCACTAAATGAAAAAATGATTTCGTCACTAAATGATTTTAATGGAAATGCTGATCCGAGCTGCGCAAAAATAATTACTAGCGAGACATTTTTTTCATTTAAAGAAATGAAAATGTGTAATAAACAAAACATAACATGGATCAGTTACTAAATGCATTAAACAGCACCCGCCATTTTATGAAACTTTCCGACCTCACAATAGGGCAGTCCTACCCGATAAACCACGCTGAAATATATGAAACCAAGTACGGTCCCAAAGTGGTAGTTACTTCAGGAAATTTTAAGGTGACCCTACCAGACAGATATGTATACATTTTCAGTACAAAACTGATAAGTGATGTCAATCGAGGAGGCACAAGTCTTGTGTATAAAGGATTGAAAAAATATGGTGACACACAAAGGCATTCTATTCTGTTTGTAAAAGAATACATGCACATATTCGTATAATTAGACATCAGTATATTTTCATTTGTATTCATATCTCTATAAGGTTTTAATGATTGTTAAACCATTAAAACTCAATTACCGCTCTAACTTCATGCAACATAGTCTAATTAAAAGTTTAGATATGCATCTCCAAATACGACATATTAAAGTAGGTGAAACACCTAATTCTTTTTCTAAATCTTTCATTGCACTGTCTATAGAAATATTATCAATCTTTATTATCTTAGAAGAAAATATTGCAAAAGGTTTACGACCAACTTAATGACTCGCCAGGGACCTTTTTTTT
>NQII01007222.1:0-62080 GCA_002778355.1 Clitarchus hookeri
TTTTGTAACACGTCTATCGACAGAATTAATTAAACTACAAACGATTTTACCCTGGAAACATACATTTATTTCAACTGCATTTGAAAGTACGTGCAAAGAGAAATTCAGTGATATAGAATATGCAATGGAAAATAACACAGAAACGCCAACAAATAATCTGCAAATGTTATAAAGTTAAATGTGCCGGTAGCATGGGACAGTGGACCTGTACTCACAGCTGTACGTAAGTAACACACGCCGTGCCTCATCGTGGCGGGACCGCTTCCTTATAGCAGCGTAGCGCCACATTAATGCGATATTGGACAAAAGAGAGCACCGCAGCGGCGGAAGGCGGGTAATGTGAGTGCAAGTTTGATATCAATACATTACATATTATTCATATACCAAAGTAATTCAGAAGACTTGTTTCATAGTAATTAACTGTACTCAGTAACGAATGCGCACAGAAGCACAACAAAAATAGAACAAACCAAACTAAGGAGAAATACAATCGCATCGTACGCATATTACAAAAGAGAACAGTAATTGTTGAAACGATTCACATTACGCCTTATCACATCATGTGCTTGATGTGTTTACCATCGACAGCAAAACACATCTGTAATGCATATGAAGCGAGCGATGANCTTATCACATCATGTGCTTGATGTGTTTACCATCGACAGCAAAACACATCTGTAATGCATATGAAGCGAGCGATGAGCGGCCTGAAGTGTTTCTGGTGTAATACCTCTGCAAGCTGTCACAATGCGTTCATGTATATCTTCCGGCATCGTAGGAATCATGTTGTACACCCTATCTTTCAGTATTTCCCAGAGGAGTATTCAAATTAATTTAATGAAATCAACTTCCTTAAAGAATCAACTTTTATTTCCACTTGAACGGCGTTTTACTCGAAAACAACTACTTAGTAATTCTATTGGTGGTAAATACTGTCGTTACTCTGTTCCTACAAGTTTCCTCTTAACCTCTTCGAAATCAATGATTTCTTATTTCTCTAAAATATTTAAATGCGTCACTTATAATTATTTGAAAACACAGAACTTACATATTTTAAAATGTTGTGTAATAATTCATCAACGAAGTACACTATGGTTGTCAAACTCATTTCTCTCTTCTGATGTCCCCTTAAAGTTCAGTTTGGTACGATTGTTTGAACGACTGCACTGCCCTCCGGCTTTACTTTTCCATTGGCCAACGTTACACGAATTCCATCAAAACTCAACATCACAGTAGAAACGTTCTTCCTTCATGCGGGAAAATTATATTTTTTAGTGAAAACAATAAGTTTCTTCAAACAGTTATGTTTGTTAATCTGTTGCACCCGGTGAGAGCCGNATTATATTTTTTAGTGAAAACAATAAGTTTCTTCAAACAGTTATGTTTGTTAATCTGTTGCACCCGGTGAGAGCCATTTTCGTTGCCTCTGATGTTTACAGCTTTATTAAAACATTATGTTTCTGGGCAGAATTATTCATTCTTGCAAAGTGACTTTAGGGAATTATGTCCTACCGTTCCTGTTTGAGTATAATATATTTCACACACTTCACTTCCAAGTAACACCACTGATAATCCACAACTAGAAAATGGCATCAATCGTGCTTCTACCATTAACCACTTTAGTAGCAAAAAATGTCTAAATAATTTTATTGTTATCATGAATGGTCTCTTGCATAGATCGTAAATTAAAATAATTTATTTTTAATAATCCTTTCTTTTTGTATTCCTCAGAAGTTGCCTTTGGACATGGTGGCAAACTTTATACATTTACTATAAACATAATTTATTAGTCATTAAAATTATGTCAATTTTGCAATAAACAAAGAAGACTCGCTTGTCTAAAGTTTCTCTCGGTTTTTCAATACATACTAATCATTCTGTAAAATAATATTTTTGTATTACGCCCGGTCTGCCTTCTCCTTATGGCTGCTTATAATTTAATTTAATGAGCATCCACTTTCAGAGCTGGAAAACTTCTGCACCCTTAAGATATATTTAAATAGTACAAAGGTCACCAAATGTATCAACAGTAACGCATATTACATTGGTACGAAACTGTGCCTGCAGCTTGCCACAGAGTTGGGCCAGCTGTAGCGATTTGGTATTTTAATATATGTGGATGAATAGTTCGATAAATGCTATGACATTTTATTTTTTAATGACGTTGATATTCATGGACTCAATAGCAATATTATAATAAGCCCATGATAAGAAAAACGCTCAATGAATTTCCATTGCGGTAAAAAATTCCTTTGATTGCATTTGAGACTGGAATTTATTTTCTTAATACGCCACATGTTCAACCTGAATCATTATACGAAGACCAAAAGGAAATATACACTGAAGAGCCAAAAAAACTGATATATGCGTAAGTATGCAAATAACAGAGTTATGAAACCAATCAGAATAACGCGATGCAGTCGGCAGCTAGATCGGTTACTGCTGCTACAATGAAAGGTTATCAAGATTTAAGTTAGTTTGATTGTGTTGTTATAGTTGGCGCACGAGAAATGGGACATAGCATCTCCTAAGAAGCGATAACATTAGGATGTTAGCGTACGACCATTTCACGAGCATACCGTGAATATCGGGAATTCGGTAAAAAAAATCACATCTTCGACATCGCTGCGGCCGGAAAAAGATCGAGAAAGAACGGGACAAACGACGACTGGCGAGAATCATTAAACGTGACAGACGTGCAAACCTTTCTCAAATTGGCGCAGATTGGATTTGTGGACTGCCCTGAAGGATTCATGGTGTGAATTGCCTCCTGCATACCTTCAGACATTAGTCGAGTCCATGCCACGTCGTCTTGCGGCACTTCTGCGTGCTCGGGGGCCCTACACGATATTATGCAGGTGTACCAGTTATTTTGGCTCTTCAGTGTAATCACTAACGTTAAAAACCAAACAATTTTGCGTGTGTTTCGGTACTTCTAAATTTCGTTATGAAATATGTCTAAAAACAGAAATGTCAGCAGTATCCACAATGCTCGCTCGAAATCTGATAACTTTGTTTTGGCATTTGACTAGTAAACCCTATTCTTTCCTGTCCTACCAAATTCCTCTTCGATTTATTTCGTTCATTTATTTGTTACTAAGATCACCTTTTCTTCAATTTTGAGCGAGGAAAAAAATTTATTTGCAGAGACTCTGAGTGAAATATGTAAATTAATTACTGTCGAACGTTTGCCCTTTACAATATGAATAAACTCGTTACATGAAAACACGAATAAACATTAATTTGGCATTCTTCGTTTATAAAACTTTTTTCTATCCGCTGTATTATGCGCCATCGCAGTAGCTCCCATGAAATATTTGAAACTGACTGAATCACAAATAACTTGCTTTGCCTCAGCAGTAAATTTACGAAGCGCTCGATGTTTTAGTTTTTAAATTTTTGTCAAACTTGACTTAACAGACTGAAGTTAAACACAACCCAATACACTTTCATCTCGGTATTTCCCAAAGTCGCAAAATCTTTAAATACTTCACTGATAGTGTTTGGTATAAATACAGATACATGGATGTATATATCCTCGTGTTTCAGAAGTTAAGCCACACCAGCCATTTCATTCGGATAGTATATATGTAAAATGTGAATAAAAGCTAATATGAGTGCTATGGAGTAATATAATGTATTACCATATGTATGAAAAAATGTGAAAGTAAAGAAGTTTTTAATATAATTTAGTGAACTACCCGGCTGTTACGATATTTCGGTATAAAACTTGGTTCAATATTATTTTAGGCGAATAAAATCCCTGCTTCAAACGAAACTAGGATGAAATTAGCTATAACGTTTTCTACAGCGTTATATATATTTTTCCGTATTTTTGTTTCATATTTTCCTATGTTTTATCTTTTCTTTCTCTCTCTTTCCCTCTCTCTCTCTCTCTCTCTCTCTCTCTGCATACGTTCACTATGTTTGTTATTATGTAATGTAATACTAACTGTTTTTGGACTTCTTGTTAATTTTCTCATGTTGGTATTATATTTTCTTATACGTAACTCTCTCTCACTCTCTCTCTCTCTCTTTAGGATTAAAGTATTTCTGGAATGCTTTTATCGGGTATGTTTAAAGCTACACGTAACGCATGCATTAAGTAACTACCAAAGTACCGCCATTAGAAAAGCGAAATAGCGTGTCAGGATATACTAATTATACAAGAACGTATTGCTCTGAATGTTTTTTCATTGGGAAACCAATAATACCCCTGAATTTTTTTGTGCTAAAAAAGTGCGATAATGATGTTCTTAATTATTTTTAATATTTCACAAACGACAGTATAAAAAGTAATATTTTTAATACAGCACACTTCAATAATGCTATCATAGAGGTAGATGGGCATTTAAATAATTATTTTTACATACAAACATTATTATGAAACATTTGAAAACACATACTTATGATACGGGTGCATTTCGTTTACTATCTTGCATTCGAAATCAACAAAATTGGAAGAAAATTCGGTACTTTGATAAACAATTCTTCATTGAAAGCGATCTGCTGCAATCCTTGAGATAATGACTTGTTTGAGATAATTATTTAACGTATTGCGTCAAAATGTACAGAGATATACTAGCGTACTAATTTGTAAGAAGTCAGACTTTTGTTGTAAAATGATTAGTCTGTTAAGGTATACATTTTATTGGTTGTTAAAATTAATCATTATTGATAAAATTTACTTTCATACAACTTCACTTACACTTGTAATAGGTGTTATGCACGTATCGACAACTGTTTTAAAACATATATTTATTNTAATTATTTAACGTATTGCGTCAAAATGTACAGAGATATACTAGCGTACTAATTTGTAAGAAGTCAGACTTTTGTGGTAAAATGATTAGTCTGTTAAGGTATACATTTTGTTGGTTGTTAAAATTAATCATTATTGATCATTTTTTTCTTTCATACAACTTCACTTACACTTGTAATAGGTGTTATGCACGTATCGACAACTGTTTTAAAACATATATTTATTTAATAAATATTTTTTACGGTGCTGTATTTATTGTTTACTATACGATAGGCAAAACATTTGGTAAGGTGTCAAAAAACTATGTCAGCGTAGAAATAGAAAAACAACCTGTATCTGTTCTATTCATTTGATAGGTGCTATTAAACTTTCGTAAACACTAGGAAACTCTCTAACTTAGGTTTCTGCACCGAAAAGTACCCTTTATTTGTTTTAGACTAATGATAATGAGTTAAAATAAAAATACACGAAATAATTATTGACAAATAGCAGTGTAATACTTATTACAGACAATGAAATAAATGTAAAATATTTTTAGATTGTTTATTTTTGTTCCTTTTTTTTTTTGTTCACAAAGTTAATCTTATATAAAATGTCACATGACGGGCAAAAAATTAATAGTAATTAATATTTATTGCTCCATCTTCTCTCACCTGTTGAAAAAGTAATTTTTGCGTGTTGCGTCATCGAGTTTACTAGCGTTTTACTTAACCGAGATCATAAAATTATTTGTGTGTAAAACGGTGCTAATGCATTTAATTAGCTGGGCATGTCTACCTCCAATAAAGTTTACGCTGGACTGTGTTGTTGAATTCATGTCACCAAGTTTGCTGTGTGGCAAACGAAAGCTGAGGTAGTAAAGTCAGGCAAACGATCTCCCTTCCTACTGTCTTTCTTTTATCAAAGTTTTATGTTAACATATCGAATTTCCACCTCAGTCAAAACTGAACTTCTTTTGACGTCCAGTATTCGAACACATTCCCGTGCATGTTTGCGAACGTTTAAGAACTTTTCTCGTGCTTCAGAAAAAAAACTGTACTTTCGAACTTCAAGAAACGGTTAGTTGTTAAACTCGGAGGAAATTATTTTAATTGCTTCCCAACTCTCGGCAAAGACTAAAAGGACCCTTATGATCTAAAACTGAGTTCTGGTCGTGTTCCACTGAGGCAAGAGCACGCGGAAGCCATGGCTACATCCTCCACGTATATCGCAACAGCAAACGCACATAACGACGGCCGTAAGCTACGTGCTACGTGCCTCAATCGAATTATTAAACTTGGTTTTTGCCGGCAAATCCAAATTCACAAGAGAAGGATTTTTTGACCTGTTGGAAGAGGATGAAAAAAAAAAGTCCTGCGATGGCGTTCGCGTGACGCAACTATCGCCAAGGAGCAGAGGCACGTAGGGAAGGCAGAAAAAATACGTCGCATCTCTGGAGGCAGCCACGGTCGTATATAAAGACGTGCGAGTACGCTCTTGGCACGCCAGTAACGAGCACCATCGTCCAGACTTAGCGACCATGAAGGGTAAGGCGACCAATGTTCTCGTCGTGTGACGTGTTCACTTAGATCTCGCGGACGTGCAGGCACGAGTGTTCTTGGCGCGTCAAGGAACTCATTTAACTTTACACAGGAATTTGCCAGAGCAATGTTGGTTCATAGTCTATTCGCGGTTTCTTCACAATTTTTTTGAATCAGACCTTTGAAAAGTATGATTTATTTAGTTATTTCCTCAATATGCCATGTATCACAAGCGTTTTATACTGGTGTTGTTGCATAAAAGGCCTCTTTTTTTTTAGTTGAATTGAAATGTTTTTTGTATTTTATTTATAAATAATGCAAATAAAAATACGGAGAAAACCTGTGTGTTGGATAGTGACCAGTAAGAAATAGTTCATATGCAAAATATTACTACAAGTGAGTGCGCACGAATGTGGTGCGTTGTCATTTGGTGTAATTTTCCAGACGTAACTTTAGGTTACGGGAGGCGGAGTAATATCCTGAAAGTAGATCTTTAGCAGGGCTTCAGAAAAGTGTGAAGTAACCGTGAATAGATTATATTGGAATTACTATACACTTAACATGCAAACATAAATTTTTTTAATTGTGACAGTAAAATTATGTAATTCCTGTTTTCTGAATGTGTTTTTTACATCCACTAACTTTACAAGTACAGAATAACATTGATTTTAAAATACACTAATACAAGAACATGTTTTATTTTCTTCGATGCGACGGGAGTTCTTAAACGTTGTGGCTTCGAAAAAACACCCAGTTTAAAACTAGCACAAGACAGGAATTTCAATAACCTTTCGTTACACGTTACACAAATTACGTTATTTTTTCACGTGCTTGTAAAAGCACAGACTTTGCAAGTGCCATATTTAGACGCTTTACTTAAGCGTTTAATCTTAGAAAATAAAAATATGTTTGGAGAAGGGGGAGGGCTAAGGAGATGTTGCTTTTCAGATAGAAAAATTTAGAATTAAAGTTTATGCAGGCCTATGTGTGTTTTGATTTCGAAGTGAGAAAGAATATACTGCAAAAATTTTCCGACCATGATTTATTCAAAATCTTAAAACAGCTAGGAGAATGGTACCTTNGAGAAAGAATATACTGCAAAAATTTTCCGACCATGATTTATTCAAAATCTTAAAACAGCTAGGAGAATGGTACCTTACCAGAAGTTGCAGTCTTGTTTTTCGTGTAAATGCAAGTCGTGAATACTACGTATAAATTTATCAGTTCGAGATTATTAAACTGATTTTCGTAAAGCACCAAAATTTTCGAACTTAATGGTAAATATTCGGCACTTCATGCAACCATTTTCACATTTCTGAGGAACATTATTAAATTCCGAAATGCCAAAAAAACTTTTGAATATGTATTAATTACCAACCAAAAAGGAGCTCAACTTTAGTATCCTTTTGCCCTCAATTTCGGGATGAATTGATGATGTATCTGCTAGGTTGAATACTTGAGCAGACCACATCGCGGAAATNGAGAAAGAATATACTGCAAAAATTTTCCGACCATGATTTATTCAAAATCTTAAAACAGCTAGGAGAATGGTACCTCACCAGAAGTTGCAGTCTTGTTTTTCGTGTAAATGCAAGTCGTGAATACTACGTATAAATTTATCAGTTCGAGATTATTAAACTGATTTTCGTAAAGCACCAAAATTTTCGAACTTAATGGTAAATATTCGGCACTTCATGCAACCATTTTCACATTTCTGAGGATCATTATTAAATTCCGAAATGCCAAAAAAACTTTTGAATATGTATTAATTACCAACAAAAAAGGAGCTCAACTTTAGTATCATTTTGCCCTCAATTTCGGGATGAATTGATGATGTATCTGCTAGGTTGAATACTTGAGCAGACCACATCGCGGAAATNTTTTGCCCTCAATTTCGGGATGAATTGATGATGTATCTGCTAGGTTGAATACTTGAGCAGACCACATCGCGGAAATAAATAAAAACATACAAAATAAGAGAAAGAACATATAACTTCCTTCCTATTGTGATTGCACAACCAGATCACGTGTCACACAGAGTCACATATAACGTGTCTCTGAAGAGGCAGACATTTTCAAGCTTCTCTACGCGAATCAGATTTACCTACAGTGATTTTTTCAGTTATATTATTTATAGGGGTACAAACAGTAAACGAGAAATTTCTTTAAAGTTTACTTTCAAAGGTGTAGCATTCATGCCGGAATAGGAACTGAAAACCATATTCTTACGTATTTAATCCTCATGTTCTAACTACCTACGCCATACAGATTAGCATTTGGATTTACACTGCTCTTAATTATGCTAATTTCTAAAAACATTTATTGCATGCGGTTTAAGATTTTGTGAGCAAGATTTCTTACTTTTTATTAATCAAAGGGTCTTATATTTATCTACGTATATGCGCATGTATAAATACACACAGTGTTTACGAGATATAAGTAAAATAGATAACATTCTGCCAAAAAAAAAATCTTTATTTTCTACATAAAATACTAAGTTACAGCGGTAAATATAATTTAATTAAAGGTTAATATAAAAACTAATTTCTTTCATAACAATTGATAAAAAAAAGTTTTTTATATTTTATTGCATATGAGTACTATTCATACCTCCGTTATATTTCGTATTATTCAGCATAGGCAATGTTCAAAGTCCAAATAAGTTAATTTTTTTTTCTCTTCGTAACATTTGTCATTTAAATGATGCAGAAAAAGGAAGGAATGTTACTTAAAAATTAATGGAGTAAAAATATATATTTTAAAACAGTTAACCAACATTTCCCAATGAAGCGGACGTAAAAATATCAGACGTTTTGATAGCGTATTATATCGGAATAAGACAAATTCAATATTTGATTTCATGGGAACGGATATCATTTAAGCACGTTTAACGCTGAAGCAATGGCACCTCGTGCATAAATAGCAAGTCTCTCTCTCCGTATTTCACGCGTTAAAGAAGCTTGTGGGAAAGGATTGCCGTGACATGGCCCACTTTTCACTGCTTTCGTATATTGTGTAGTTGAGAAATTTCAACACACCTGACATGTGAAGCAGTTCAGTGAGTTATTATGGGAAATAATGAATAATGTATGAAGCAGTTACTAATGTAAGTGTGGTTTTGTAATTTTTTCAGTATAATTGAGATCAGCCACACCCACAAAACCATTGAGAATTTCTAAGTATATCTGCGGGAAACTGCATCCAGAAAAACACCAGTACTTCCCACTTAATCACCGTGTGGTCAATAATTACGTAACGTACGGCGACAGGTGTATTTAGAATGTATTTTCCTCGAGACACTAGTGTGGAACATTTTTTTCATGTACAATATCATTAACGCCATAACTTGCGACGAAGTTCTGTGCAAGTTGTGTGATATAAAAAAATTGTGTTATATCATGGTATTTCTTTAGTTACCGATGTGATACTATTAATTCCAGGAAATAATTATGGATGTCGATAAAGAGTAAAATAGTTTTGCATACTATACAGTACTATAATCATATGGTGGTGGTTAAACGAGACACAATAGCTTTTACGTGAGACACGAAATTCAGTTATTTTAACTGCAAAAAAGAAAGAGTAATTGAATGTACGTGACAATCACCACTTCTTGTTATCAACAACGCTCGTAGTCTAAACGTACAAAGCGCACAATCAAAACTCCAAACGATTTAACCAATGACTTAGGTATCGAATCCTTCGACGTAAAGTGCTTTTATGTTCCTAGTCAAGAGATTATAAGGGCGTTGGATGGTATAAAACTAATTACTTTATATAAGTGCCACTTTGAAATATTTTGATAATAATGGTTATGCCATTTAATTAATTTAGTCGTCACTAAAATTTTTTAAAATACATTTAATAATTACAATTTATAATTTTGAAACACAAAACTATTGATTTTTGTATCTAATTGGTTCATGGTACGATACCGAGTACAATGGGCGACTTCAAATTATTTATTTATTAAAAAAATTTACAATATTATTGTTTGTACTTTTTACCCTAATTTTTTATTACTTAAATATAGTTAAAAACACATAAATTGTTTTAAGACAATGTCGTTAAGCTTCTCTTGTTTCATAATTATAAAATGTTTCTTCAAGTTCACTGCTTAATGTCCTATAATTCAGTAAGTTAGAATTTGTTAACATATTACTATTATTAAAATATTAAATTAAATTTTTATTTTTAAGAATTACTGAAAAAATTTTATCTACCGATAAAATTGCAAATTACAAAAGAACGAAATAAAAATTTTCAACCCCTATCATTTAAATTAAATTTTTTAGCTCATTTGACGTGATTCTACTTATGGAACTGAGGGAGTAGATGACTTCATATACGCTTTAACCAAAGTCTGTTTCTTTTAGTATTCTCAGCTAAAACAAGCTGGGTGCCACTTGAGATTACCAGTTGTGCATGCTTTCTCCAAGGTACATACTGTATAAGTCGTTAGTGGATATAGGAGAATTTTCCGACTTATTTTAACTGCAGCCTAGACATCTCAGTATTTTAAATTGGTCTCACCGAAACAATTCTATGTTACCTGGTTTTACGTGATGTAATAAAAATGTAATTTTTCAGCTTATTTCTGGTTGAATAGTAGTTGTGTACGAAGCCCAAAACACATATGATACAATCATTAAAGGAACACTATAGTACGCGTTCCTAAAATAGAACCTACCATAGGAGGAACTTGTGTAATTCATGAACGTCTAATCAACGGTTTGGGTGTCAAACATAGTAAAACGTTAGCTATGAAGCCACCTGCGAGAATGCTGATGCATTTCATATTTTAGACATTCTTCTTAGTGCTTGTCACAGTAAAATTCATATTTTGTAACATTTGTTCGAAATGCTGTTCAATCCACAGAAATGACTTACGAATAATATTTACTAGCACAAAATTTTTTTACGCCGAACATTTTTCAAGTAATTTACTCATAAAAACCACAAATTTAGTACTTTTGGAACTTACTTACAATGAAATATAACTCAACGAAATGAGATAATCCTCAATGAAATGAGATACGATGACTTACTTCAAACAGTCTTCGAAATATTAAATGTTTTCGTAAAATCTAAAAATTAAACAAAAAAGTCATTATTGCATATTGCTAATTTATAGCAGCCTAGGATTTTTTTTATAAGTTTTACAAATCATGCCTTTAAATGGTTTAATATGTGACCTTTTAATTTCCTTGTTAAATTTTATGTCAATTATTTTGTTTATTTTATACGTACGTTCCAGATCTTTTGCGATTCAAATTTTTTTTAATGGAGGAAAGGGAAATTATAAGTCATGCCTCAGGTTGAACGGTGTTTCGTAAAATTATAAGATAATTAATTTTTTTTTGTGAGCATTACCACAGATTTGTACTAGAACGCTAATCATTTGGTAGGCAGCGTTTGCAAGCGTCTTTAAGAAAGTTACTCACTTCCTACCTGAAGTAGGAGCAACAGCATCTCACGTGGGCGATCACGCCTCGATATCCGCGAAACCCGACTGCGAAAACTTCGCACTTGGGGAACGCTTCCTACGTCGACACTGACAGGCGGGTTTTTCCTCCTGCAGACTGTTACGAACCAGCTTTTCAGCCAATTCGTACTTGCAAGTTGTTAGGGGCGTAGCCCAATAATGACTAATGATTCGGTAGAGCACAACAGTATAAGATGAGTTTTATTACAATTAAGCTTTTATAATTACTATTTAAATTACAATTGATCGGGGAGCTTTAAATTGAATAAAAAGATGATTATTCATTAAATTTAATTCACGCCATTTTATTTAAACCTAACTGGAAAGTCATCACCTTGTTAATGTTGCCGGAGGCTGATTCTACGAGACGGTTAAAGACGGCCGGACACACCCACCTTCCTGGTCTGCTTCCTGGTCGGGTCGACTCCCAAAGGACTAAAGACGACAGACGCTGTTCCGGGTGTTACGCCGGCCTATAGCAAGCGCGTGGTTCTGCGGCCCCGCTCAGAGACCGGTGGAGGGGATTTCTGCAACAGTCTTCTTTCGCAAGGGTCGACGACCAAATAGTGGCGTTGCAATCCCGCTCGTCTTCAGGTTTAATGTTTGAAGGTGTGATCACGCAAGCTGTTCAGCAAAGCCCTTATCACACCATTACAAGACGAGGAACTCGTTTCATATCGCACGCACGGGCGTCTGGCCAGCTACGAGGTCAAATCGAGCGCAACGGCGCAATGAGCAGCATCTCGGACGGACGGTCGAGTGGGATCCGGGTTCGAGTCCCGATCAGGTCGTACAAGTATCGCTTTTCCATGGTTCTCCCGAAAATACTCCGGGAAAATGTTGGGCAGGCCTTAAAACCCGACTTCACCCTTTTTGCAGAAATTCTTCGTTCTCACGTCGTGATTTCGGATTCACAGTAATTACTGACAATGCACGATTATAGAAAATTTATATTGTGCGCGTTGTTTGAAATTTTTGTGCGTCATTTCAATTGTGTGTTATCTGCTTGCTGTAAAAAGACAGTAACATATTTACATTTTATAAAGCGTTTTGCAAGCATAAAATAACACACAGCGAAAATTAGTTACAAAAGTGTTAAACTACTAGTAGAGTGTAAATTTTCTTTAACCAAACGTTTCCAATTATTACCTCTGGAACTGAAATTATGACAGGAAAACGAAGAATTTCCGCATAATAGGCAAGGCCGAGAAGCGCAGGGGTTATAAGGGCGACACTGCTACGAACATCAAGTGCGCCTTCGCCGTTAAGCGCAAGGCTTTACGTGCAGTGTTCTCTTCGTGCTGCGTGTACCTATCGAGCTTCCAGCGGTGATTCTATTAATTTATTTGTGAAAAGCCTGTAGGAATGTTTAATCCAGTGTCCTCGACTAGTTTCGTATATCATAAGCGTATATTTTGAGTTACAGCCATTTGGAAAAGTGGCCGCGGTGGCGGAGTAGTTGGACTGCTCGCCACCCACCACGTCGAACCGGGTTCTATTCCCGGCCACGTCCTTCCCAGATTTTCACAAGTGGGAATCGTGCCGAACGATGCTGCTGCTCAACGGGTTTTCGCGGAGATCTCTCGTTTCCACCGCCCTTTCAGACCTCATTTCACCCGCTCAAGACCTAGTTGTTAAGAGCCGCCCAAATCTCTTGACTAAACTCAACCCTTTGAGAAAGTCGTTTCAAGTCATTTTGGAGTGCTCTAAATTGTGTTTCTTATGTGCGCGACGTCTTGAATCATTCGTCTGAAATGTGTATTTTTGTTGTAGATGACAACACTCGACCTATTAAATTTTTCGTAAAAAAAACGTGTGTTTTAAACACTTTTTAACGCAGTTGAAGCGCAAGGTAGGGGTTGGCCGATTATTTTTCCCTTCCCTCTGTCCAAGCCAAACTTTTTCCGTGTGTAGATGTACCTGCGGTCGACGATAAATTTATACTTTCCCAATATCATGTAAATTACACTTCGGAAGACTGTTAAGTACGTGGGTATTAAACCCACCACTCTAGAAATTTATTTGTGTGATTTACTTTAACATCGACACATGTAATGAACACTATAACACTGCGGATTAACACAACATTAAAAAAAACGATTTAATTAAAAGTATGGGCGTTATTGCCCTTAATTGGAATACTTAGTTGCTTCACACTTTTTTTTAAAGCACTGTAGTTTGCAAGGCATTTTAAATATTTCGTTTGAAATTAAATTTTCCCTGACCGGCACACAGTTAACAGATATTGCCGGACTGGATTATAAATTACTTGAATATGTGAAGTAATCAATAAATTTTTATTTACGTCATATTATTGGTATGTTCTGTTAAACATAAACGCATTATTGAATTATCACAAAATTATCTCTTAATAAAAAAAAAGTTCAAATAATTGTTGTAATAAAAAATTTTGGATGTTTCGAAAACGATATATATGGTTCTATTACCAGGCACTTTGTAGCAGGCCATGATTTTTTTTAGTAAATAAAGGAATTTAAATTAAATTAAAAATAATAATACGTATTTACAGGCACAAGTTCTTATATAGCATGTGATGAAATTTTTCCTACTGATTACACTTATGTATGGGTTTCAAAATAAACCGAGTAAATAAAGTCCTATTTGCTTTATTATTGAATTAAAATGTTTAGAAAATATCAATTATAAAAGGCGTACATTTGAGGTTGCACTGGTCCCTGTAAATAGAGATTTAAAAATAGATCTGGCCAGCCTAATTTTTTTTTTTTTTTTGCTATATTAGAACATTTTACAATATATATTCTAATGCCAATCATCTGTTTCCAAAATTGCTTATAGGTATTTTTAAAAACATGTTGTTTATATATCTACAATATATTTTTGCACAATTACTTAAGACGAATAAGGTTATATAATTTAAAAACTAAAATATGGGTATTTATATCATTTACGATAATATAATAAATGTAACTGAAAGTTATTTTTCTGAAAATCTGTTTAGTTGCACAAGAAACTGGAAAGTTATGAATCATCTCCACCATTCTATTCTGCAATCAAAAACCTCTTGTGATCCAAACAATGATTTATTGAAACCGAAGACAATCCATTTGATTTTTTGGTTGTCACGTTGTTTAGAACGGTTTGGAAACTTAGAATTTACGTGGATATCAGAAATAAATATCTCGAATAGCTAACAAGAAATTTTTATTTTCTATGACACAAAATTGGACACTAATAAGAGGTTATTATGTCCCAAGAATTGTTAAAGCAAAAAAAAAATAAAAATTTTGGATTCAACGTCACCAAAATATGCTTTCACCTGAACGTTAAATGTTATCATTTTCGTTATCGTATCAAATTACCATACTTACTAGTCGAGAAAGGGAAAAATATGTTAAATGCATACTTATACATTACTTCATTTTTCGTCTTATATGCGTCTTATTACTGTTAGTTGTTAAAGCAGCATTGTCCACTATTTCTCGCAAAGTGACCGTAATCATGTTGACTGTCTGCAAATAGTACCCTTCATGTATTAAATGAAATACTAGACGTTCATTATATAAGCACGCGCCTATAAACGATCAACGGTCATTAGTTTAAAATTTCTTTGTGTGAATCGCTGTATTTCACCTTAAAATTTCGATCAAAATAAACACACTGGCATATTTTTTTAAACAGTAAATAATATAAAAATATAAGTAAAATAATGTACTTTGTGCACCGAGAAAGAAGGTTAGTAAAACTTCTTACCACACATACGTTTTCATAGTGAAGGTGTTAATGGAACCGATAAATTGTAAGAAAATGTTTCCGTGTCTTATAAAAAACACGCAAGTCGTTACTTAATATTCAAATGTCAGGAAGACATTAAAAAACTGGGAGACTAAGACATAAGACACTTATTTGTACAATAAAAGCTGTTATTTGTGACAAGAGAAGCGGTTTCGTGTACAGCTGTGCATTTTCACTGCTCATCCGATGAACCGAACACCTCACCACTCTCGATTGGAGTTATCCCGCTTATTCAGGTGAAAGGACTGGATCGCATTTCACTTCACGCGCATAAGATTATTTCTGTTTGTGATGCATGAAACTGTACAACACGAAATTATTCTTAACATACTCAAGTAGTACTTGGAAATATTTGCCTCTTGCCACGATGTGCATAAATGTGAAAAATTTTCTATATCCAGGAAACATTAAACGAATTTTTATTTACTAATAACATTGCAGAAGAGCCATAATTTATATCCTATTGATGTTTTCCACGCTGCAATGTCGTCGTTCATAAGTACTTGTGATCAGAGAGGAATTGAGAAGGCATTTATTAAGGAAATGTGCGTATACATGTATGGTGGACCACCCCACATCAGACACTGTACAATAATTTAGTAATACCAACATGTAACTTCTCGAAAATAAACCTTTTCGTTTACCTCGTTTCCATTATAATACAATTTAAACGCAAATAAGACAGTCATTGGAAAGGAATAACTGTTAATGATTTGTGTGAATACAACATATTTAATTGGTCAATTACTTGTTTTGGTTAGCTACACACAATAAGCGTATCTGTGATTTAAAAAATACCATTTTTTTTTCAGTGATCTCTCTTGCTGTGATATACATCGTGGTAAATGCTTGTGTGGTAAGAAGCTACCCACCGAAAGAGAGGTTTCAAGTGTCGAGCGTTGATTCTGCAGCATGGGAACATCCGTCAGAGAAGCATCCTGCGCCTCGTCCGTATATTGCCAGACACAAAAGAAGTTTGGACTCCCTGCAGGACTTAATGCTATTAAGTAATTCAATATGGCCTGTAGGTAAAGACGGAGGTGGCCATGGCCACGACCACGACCATGATGACAAAGACCACGATGACGACCATGATCATCACGATCACGATGGTGACGATGACCATGATCATCACGACCACGATGGTGACGATGACCATGATCATCACGACCACGATGGTGACGATGACCATGATCATCATGACCACGATGGTGACGATGACGACCATGATCATCATGACCACGATGGCGACGATGACGACCATGATCATCACGACCACGATGGTGACGATGACCATGATCATCACGACCACGATGGCGACGATGATGACCATGATCATCACGACCACGATGGTGACGATGACCATGATCATCACGACCACGATGGTGACGATGACCATGATCATCATGACCACGATGGTGACGATGACGACCATGATCATCATGACCACGATGGCGACGATGACGACCATGATCATCACGACCACGATGGTGACGATGACCATGATCATCACGACCACGATGGTGACGATGACGACGATGATGACGATGATGACGATGACGACGATGATGACGATGATGACGATGACGACCATGATCACGATCATGACCATGATGATCATCATGGCGGACATAAGTAAGAGCCTAAATACGCTTCTGCTAAGGAAAAATACTCATCGAATTAATTACTGCAATATTATGCAATCAGTCGTCATATAAGCAGTACAATTACTCAACGATGGTGATATTAGCAGTACTATACGTAAGGAGTCCAAGACTGTATTTATTTATGTGTAGTAAATTATGTATGCTAGCTTTCTTAGACTGAGTTAGACATGACTTTTCATTATGGTGCAAATGAATTTGTAATTTAAATAAGTCTCAAAAGAGCATCGGCATTACGTGGATTAATATTTTATTCTATATGTTATTTAAGGTGTCGTATAATATAGGTGTAACCTTGCTGAAATTTTGATATTTAAAAAAAAGTTGTTAGTCTTATTGAAGGAATACGATGTAAGTTAAAAGTTGTAAATACGTAGATATTATATATTTATTACACTGTAACATAAAACTTATATGATGGTCTATTTATAAAGGAAATATGAATAATGTATTATAACTAACGAAGCAATGAATTCAATAAAGGCTGAACAATATTTAAATTGTCATTTAAAACACCCACTTTAATAAGAATATTTATACCTAATAACAATTTCACAAGCGCCCTTCAGACAAATTTCACTGTAGCAAACAACCATTTTAACAACTGAAATCAAAACTGAATATACCAAAATATTTAGTGTAATTTCCAGATGAATTTCTCTTCTATATTCAGATTTATTTATTACCTAAGAGTACGAAAGAAGCAAGAGCATTACTGAAAATTTTTTAATTAACTTGTGAAGTACTACGTTAAAAGAGATTTCCGTATTTATAATTATTTTATTGTATTTATAAATATGTTTTTCTAATTGCTTGAATTTTAATTTTCTTTCTTTAACAGAAAGTCTATTCTAGCCTTGTTCGTATAATGACTTATGTTTGTGTATAAAACAATTGTAATTTTTATTTGATTAATCATAGAACTGCTTTGCAAGAACGAAAGTGTGTATTGTATATGGTAGAATATATTTCATTCAAAGCCTCAGTAGTGAAATTTGCATTTTGACGTTAAACTCACAATAAGGAAATTACAATTTCCGAAACGTATTCTAAAATTCAAAAAAATATTATGTTTCGTTTTAGAAAGTTTGTCTCTCGTATCTAAAAGCGTGTTCTGTTGTAATCATTTTACATCACCTCTCTGAAGAAAACAGTATTTCATGAATTTTTGTCAGTTGTTTGCTTAATAAATTAGGCTTCACCAGAATGGTTTTTCACTGAAGCAGAATATGTTGTCTACTTGAGCAACGTTATAAAATACTTTGTGTGTATAAACCTTATTCAGTAATATTTTATTTTACTAAAGATAAATTATTGTATGTGACATATATTCACCTACAAGCAAACATATGGTTATTTGCACACTATAATTTTTTAAGTTTTGTGTATTGAACTTATTTTACTTAGTATAAAACAAGCTTCGTAACAAATCTGAATAATTAACAATAGTCAACAGTATTAAATAATTTAATCAGGTTTACTTTCAGACTAAGTTTTCGTTTACCTACATCACCAAGAGTCTTAATGCAGGAGGGTACCTTGCGCGCTTTCGAAAAACCATGGTTTGATCACTTTCGAGGACATAGGGAATGAATTTCTCCAAAAATTCTTATGCATAATGGAAGAAAATAACACAGCAGTAACTTAACATGCGCCTCTACACTTCCGAATGTTCATTGAAACCGCAATCAAACATATACATAATATATTTTCTTTGGCGAAGAAAATTATATAATATTTAATATGCAATGTGTCTAATTCATTAAAAAAAATTAAGCTAACCCTATTGTGCAGAAGCAGAGTTAATTTTTTAAACTTTTTGGAAGCGGCACATATTCGATGGGAAATAATATACAACTTCATGACTACTGTAAAAAAGTAGTCAAGTTACTTTTTGAATGCAAACTTTTATGTTGCGCACACACATACTGTAGTGGCTGAACGTCTCATTATTTCTGCCAGCCGGTATTTTACGGCCACGAAGCAAGACGACAATGCGAAAAGTGATCTGCGATCATTATTAGTCCACTGTCGCACATATACGTCAGCTATTAAAATGGCCATAATTAAAATGACTGCAGTTTGGGTCAAATTTATCATACAAAGCGCGAAGGATCAGACACTCCTTGAACCACAAAAACCTCACAAAATCAAACTGTCATTATGAAATAATTAATATAAAAATCTGTTAAAACTACAAACCAAAAGCGTTTCGCAATTTTCAAGTTATTTCAAGTTTAAAAATCACATACTGTAAATCCGGGAGAGACGCACAATTTAATTTATTTCTTAATTCTGAAATATAACTTTCATGAGAATTGTAAATGATACATATGAAGAAATGTTGTTTTTCCTTTATTCTGTTTTACATTTTAAGGTTAAACCTGTAATAATTCAACTTCTTCGCCCTCTTTATAAAGGGATCCACAGTCAATTTAACCAAAAGTTATACTGATANAACCTGTAATAATTCAACTTCTTCGCCCTCTTTATAAAGGGATCCACAGTCAATTTAACCAAAAGTTATACTGATATGGTGGCAAACGTGTTATGGAATAGATGGACATGGAATCAACAATCCTGAATAGTGATTAATAATGTCTTAAAAAAATAGACCCTTAACAAATTATTTAGTAATAAATCAATGCAAAAAACGCTGTAGAATTTCAAGATACTTCTGTAACGCATACGCTTACTTAAGTAAAACACTCCTAGGTACAAATAGTAATGGCATTGCAAATCAGTAAGGTTTAAAAATATGTCTAATAATTTAAAATTTAGTTTCGCTAAATCTAGGACTTTCCTTAAGTTAGTTTTTTTCACACTTGTGACATATGTTGTTATATTTTATGAAGCCTTCGTAAAACGAACTAAGGCATACTACCCATTCAGTAAACAGTTTTTTTTTTTTTCGTTATAATTTCCATCAAGAACGAATTATTTTTCTTTCCATACTTTGGCGAGAATGTTAGCAGTTTCTTCATAAATTATCAGGATGTTTTCAAAAATTTCCTATGAATTAGGATGATGTGGAATAAATAAATAAATTAATTAATTTTTTCCTTCCGAAAAGTAGATTTTTCTCTTCTTCTGCTTAATTATGAGTTTTCCGATTCTATATNAACCTGTAATAATTCAACTTCTTCGCCCTCTTTATAAAGGGATCCACAGTCAATTTAACCAAAAGTTATACTGATGAGGTGGCAAACGTGTTATGGAATAGATGGACATGGAATCAACAATCCTGAATAGTGATTAATAATGTCTTAAAAAAATACACCCTTAACAAATTATTTAGTAATAAATCAATGCAAAAAACGCTGTAGAATTTCAAGATACTTCTGTAACGCATACGCTTACTTAAGTAAAACACTCCTAGGTACAAATAGTAATGGCATTGCAAATCAGTAAGGTTTAAAAATATGTCTAATAATTTAAAATTTAGTTTCGCTAAATCTAGGACTTTCCTTAAGTTAGTTTTTTTCACACTTGTGACATATGTTGTTATATTTTATGAAGCCTTCGTAAAACGAACTAAGGCATATTACCCATTCAGTACACAGTTTTTTTTTTTTTCGTTATAATTTCCATCAAGAACGAATTATTTTTCTTTCCATACTTTGGCGAGAATGTTAGCAGTTTCTTCATAAATTATCAGGATGTTTTCAAAAATTTCCTATGAATTAGGATGATGTGGAATAAATAAATTAATTAATTAATTTTTTCCTTCCGAAAAGTAGATTTTTCTCTTCTTCTGCTTAATTATGAGTTTTCCGATTCTATATNAATTAATTAATTTTTTCCTTCCGAAAAGTAGATTTTTCTCTTCTTCTGCTTAATTATGAGTTTTCCGATTCTATATTTTCTCTTGAATTGTCTTACTTTCTGTTTCCTTCATTGTCCTCTTCATTTTGTCCTGTTTGTTTTCCTTTCTCAGTCTTCTTTTCGTATTATTTTTTTGTCTTCCAGGGTAGTTAAGAACGTCAGCTAGGCTGATAGGTTTACCCTTTCGTAGCTCTGCTTCAAATTACGATATAAATGATACAGGGCAAACCCAACACGCCATTTTTTTAATGGGAATATCTTTTGAATGGAACTTCTTAGATGTTATCAGAAGCGTTTCGTGGAAAAGATATTTGAGAATTTTCAAGAAAAGTGAGATGTTCTCAAGTGAGGTTCGTGGAAAAGAAGTACCAGGATAAGGCGAGATGTTCTCAGGCGAGGTTCGTGGAAGAGAAGTACCAGANGTGAGGTTCGTGGAAAAGAAGTACCAGGATAAGGCGAGATGTTCTCAGGCGAGGTTCGTGGAAGAGAAGTACCAGAATAAGGCGAGATGTTCTCAGGTGAGGTTCGTGGAAGAGAAGTACCAGGATAAGGCGAGATGTTCTCAGGTGAGGTTCGTGGAAGAGAAGTACCAGCCTAAGGCGAGATGTTCTCAGGTGAGGTTCCTGAAGTTCCAAGGGATGTCAATAATCATCTCCCGAATTTTTTTTGAACGAAGGATTCGGGAATTGATTAGAGTTCGTTCAAGCATTGGCGCATCAATAGGTTAAGATGTTCGTCCATTCCTCATGAAGATTTCATTTGTCCAACATCGTCATTTAAGAAAACACACCGTAGAGTGACATTGGGATGGGATTGTAAAATATCTGTTTTTTAGAGTGCAGGCATTCCATTTACATGTTCTGCTTACTTGTTACGGGAAACGCTACACATTTATCCGACCTGGAGTTTTGTTAATTTTCTTTGACGGGTGGGTGACCATTAAGTTTTTGCACGTCATGAAATAGCATGAATTTTATACCAAAAAAACACGCTTTGTTAAGCTTAGAGATATCGGATTATGTAACTTGGAATACTTAAAAAAAACTGTGCCATTGGTATTGGCAAATTCAAGTGTCTCTCTCCTGTTATTGTGAAGTGTATGGTAACATAAGCTAAGCTGAATATTTCCTGGTGGTTTTCTTGGAGTGAAGTGGTTTCGCTATCGGTCAGAGAAATTCCAGGCTGTACGCTAATTTTCGTGACATCGCAATTGCAGATCTTCGAAGCATGCCATCAGTGTGCATGTATTTATAAAAGTTAAATATGGAGGAATGAACAGTTTTTTTCCCATTAAAGAATGCTAGAAACAATATTGTTTCACCCGTTTTATCAGAGGTCATCAAGAATCTATTGCAAGTAACCTTTTTCTACAGTTACATCGCCAGGCTTATTATTTAGTGAAGTGCAATTTCGTAAAAATTAAAGAGATTCCTGAGCTTACTTACCGACACATTTTCAGACAACATTTGAACCAACTTGTACACCATAACATGACATATTCATTCCAGACGAACGTGTTACTGAAGCTAGTAAATTTTTTATGATGGTGAGATCTGAATACGTGATGGTAAATTGTTTAGCTTATAGATTCTGCAATATACTCTCTTCTGTAAAATTTATGGACAAGTTTTGAGCATTCTGCCAAATGAAAAGCCAGCGACATAGCACTGTATTTGTTGTAGTAAATCCGTGATCTTAAAGAGTTTAAACTTTTTTTTTTTTTTTTTGAATTCNTAAATCCGTGATCTTAAAGAGTTTAAACTATTTTTTTTTTTTTTGCATTCTCTTCTCTTAAACTAGACGGGGGCCAAGTCCGCCCAGAGATATGGCATCTTTAAGCAAATATTCAATATTTTTTTGTACAATTAAACTACTCGTGGTATCGTTCACACAAATCAGAGTCTTTTCCCACGCGTATCCGTTACTTCATATATACTCTCCTGTGGCACGTAGTCACGGTTTGACAACCATTTGCGCTGAAAACTTTGTATCATATTCCTTAAACCAATAAATTACAAGTTTTGGCACTGTCTAATCCTAAAACTGGAATAGACGTACTGCATTCAATTACGTTTTATGCATGCGCAATTCAGTCCATAAATAAGGATANAATCCTAAAACTGGAATAGACGTACTGCATTCAATTACGTTTTATGCATGCGCAATTCAGTCCATAAATAAGGATATTGATTTTAATACAAAATATTACCTTAGTTTAGTAGATTTATTAAAGAGCTGTTATGTACTGTAACAGGGTAAACGTTTGAATTTAAAAAAATACTGATACAATATTTAAAATTTCCTGGCATAGCAAAGTTATTTAAGTGATACAGGTCTTAATTAAATAAAACAACTGACANATACAATATTTAAAATTTCCTGGCATAGCAAAGTTATTTAAGTGATACAGGTCTTAATTAAATAAAACAACTGACAGTAAATTATTTATTAATTTATAAAAAATTAGAAATAAGCACCAAACATAATATTTTGACAACAATGGCTATCACTTTCTATTTAAGATGATAATTTCATAATCATCTCTCTCCTTACACAAATTTACACAAACTTAAAAGCAGTCTTTATAAACTGTTTTGTAGCACTTACTAAATAGTTTTTAAAATTATAATATATATTTTTCTCTGAAGAAATCCTGGTTTGACAATTAAGTATGTGTCACTCGTCCATTCAGTCCCATTTTATTTCGATTCATATCTGACGAGTATTTCTTGTCCAGAATGTTCTGGAGCTCCCGAAGTGCTCTTGTACACTCTACTCATAGGATACCTCGCCTTCCACAGTATTGCCGATCTCTCGCTCGTAGTCGCCGCACACAGACTCGTCCGCCACAGTCTCTCATGCCTTCGTTTGCCTTCAGTTCATTCTTCGCCTCACTTCGTCAGTTGGCTGTCACAGACTTACCTCACCCTCTGGCCGCGCCGTGGCCGAGAACATTCTACACACGTCATCTCGCGCCGAGGTGGGAGACGTCCAGAAAGCTCACTCATTAGACTGTAGCGATGCTGACCCCTTCATCAGAAGGGGGTGGGGTTGTGGGGATAAGGTCAGTTCAAATAACCTCTTAAGAGTATAATCCTCACTGCGTGCGTGCGTGCGGGCATACATAAACCCACACACACACACACACACACATATATATACGAGTGAAAAAATATGAAAGTTAGAACTACCTTTCTATTCTTATACTACCAGCCCCATATCACAACACACAATCACAATTAGTTGGCATGTTGTCGAAACTCTGCAAGTACATACATTTTAACATTGCTCGACGACTGATTCGAATAAACCAGTTAGAGTTGTAGGCTAACGTAAGTTTGTAAGCATACGTTTTGATATCTGCAGAATTTTGAGTTTTTTTAATACATTGAATAGCTAAAAAAAACTGCTATAGACGTGCGTATGCAAATAACAGAGGCATGGAACCAATTAGAGTAACGCAATGATGTCGGCAGCTAGATCGGTTACTGCTGCTACAATGGCAGGTTATCAAGATTTAAGTGAATTTGAACGTGGTGTTATAGTCGGCGCACGAGAGATGGGACATAGCATCTCCGAGGTAGCGATAACATTTGGATGTTCGCGTACGACCATTTCACGAGTGTACCGTGAATATCGAGAATCCGGTAAAACATCACATCTTCGACATCNGTACGACCATTTCACGAGTGTACCGTGAATATCGAGAATCGGGTAAAACATCACATCTTCGACATCTTTTTGGCCGGAAAAAGAGCGTGAAAGAACGGGACAAACGACGACTGACGAGAATCGTTAAACGTGACAGACGTGCAACCCTTTCTCAAATTGGCGCAGATTGGATCTGTGGACAGCCCTGCAGGATTCATGGTGTGAATTGCCTCCTGAATACCTTCAGACATTAGTCGAGTCCATGCCACGTCGTCTTGCGGCACTTCTGCAGGAAGGGGAGTGTGTGTTGGTAGGCCGGGGGGGGGGACGTTATACACTATGTTAGACAGGTGTAGAAGTTTTTTTGGCTCTTCAGTTTATATTGAATATCTATTTATCCAAATAACTAGTTAATAGCAAATATTCGCGACAAAATTTACGCTCACATACTTTACAAAATGTACAGCTAAGTGAAAAATCTGTCAATTTTAAAAATGCTTATAATTGTTTCATAAACTATTCGCAACTGTGACGCGTTTAATGAACAATGCAATGAAGTCTATATAGAATTTTAATGGTTAGTAAAAATTATTACTGTGTAGGCACCTAATTTATTCGGTGTCTGTAAAAGAATTATTCCAGAATAAAAATAGAGACCCTTAAGAAGAGGTTTAGGAAATTTCAGTAAAATTAAGAATAAATTTGATAATCTAGATTTATAAAAATTAGTATTTCAGTATACAGATGTGAGATATAATTTACATATTTATTTTTAATGAGAAGTTTAGTTGTTCTCCACAAGAACTTTGTAACTTTACTTAATACCCGATATAAATTTAAGACGTGGCTACAGACAGTGAAGGTGCTTTGTACTGAATTTTAATTACCTAAAAAGGGAGGGAGGAAGTGAAACGATGATACGTTTGGAACTCACTTACCACGATGTGTGGCGTTCATCGCAGCTTGTGGCGCGGATACGACGGTTTGAAGAGAAGGCCTATCATATGTTTGGCAGTACTTTGATTCATCTCAGTTGATTAGTGTTGCATTAACACGTGTCACAGTAGCGTAATACCTTGTACACGTGGTATATGCGTGGTAATTTTCGTTTCTATAAGCATCATCTGTGTTTCATCATTAGTTTTTCTTGAGTATTTGTATTTAAAACAGCCATCTCCTGTCGTAAATTTCAGTATTATTTTATTATTTTTCCATATTACGGAAAATTATTTTTCGATTACAAAAATTTGTCACGTTATTAAGGGTAGCGTGAAATTATTTTGAACATCTGTTTGGTTAAGAAATCCCAGGCTTTACGATTTAAACAAGAACAGAAATATGTGCATACATATTTTTTACAATTGCTATATTTGATTTGTAAAACATTAAAAAAATAATACATATCGTCGGTACACGAAATAATATAAAATGTCAACTGCTAAGGCCCATCTAGGAAAGTTGACATCGTATTAAAATACAGCGATTTACATTTTATAATTTAAAAATATCTTAAAGAAAAGTAAACTAAAATTTACATTAATCATTTTATATATGTATCATGAATTAAGGTGTTTTCATAAAAGTACAGTATATTACACACGTTGATACAAATCCTTCTCAGAAGCAAAAAAATAAGAACACGGGTGCCCTTCTTTTGGTAGTGAAAATATAAATTATTGAACAAAAATAAATGTATTAAATACATGAATATTAAAGCAACACAATTTTTTTTAATATAAGATTCACTGAAGTGGGATAATGCACTTTGAGCAAATTTTAATTATGTTAAATCTACCAAACCATTTTAACATATTAAAACTGTACGTAAATCTGAAATAAACCTTAGAGAAACGGTCATAAGTTATACGAAACAGAACTGCAAGTTTATGGTATTAAAATCAAAATTACTTATTGTTTCAAATAATTTAATTTTTTATTTATTTTTAGTTGTTTAGCAGTGGTATTAAGTTTATTGATTCTCACATATGTTTGGTTTAAAAAAAATTTAATTTCGCTACCTCCAATTTGGTGCATAATCATGTAATGTCAGTCAGAGTCTGAAATATTTTTTTTCTCTGGGAATTTTTATGTCCTTTTTTAAATTATGCACACTATTATCATGTATTATTCGTTATTCTAATTTTTGGTAGTTCACCCAATTTCTTATGTTCACTTTCTGATTGGGAAAATAATGATTTTCATAAGAACAGTTCATTGGGGACCGACGAAATTATATTTTATGTTTACTCAGTTATTTTCAAGCTAACAAAATAGATCTGTAATATTTTACCTGTAAAAATATACTTATTGGGAAATATGTTAATGCTTATTTATAGGTAGCTTTCTGACCAGGGCCAACATTGTAATTGTAAATTGTACGTTAACACTGTAGGTGCTGTATGGTGCTCGGTGGAGTAGGCTGTGTCCGTTGATCCTCCCCGGTTCACTTTATCTGGGCCGGAGTCTTGAATCCTCCTCTCCTGCTCTCTGAGGATTAAGTGGCTAATTAATTTTAGAGTCTCGGATTCTCTTGCTTGACTGAGGATTTTTCAGCTCTTGCTTCGAGGGACTTTAAATCCGCTTTCCTCGTTTTTCGATTTTTCCTGGATATTTTTTTTGGTATAAAAATTGTGATTTTTGGGCAAAATAATTAATTTCGGAAGTGACTTTTGGAGTAAAACAATCCATTTTGGTGATAACATGGCCGTTGAAGGCCACCGGCCACGCCTGTGAAGTCAACCAATATGACGGACGAATCCTGAATCTTGTCACTGAACCCTGCGCCAGAAGCCTCACACTACAATGCAATGCGTTCATCAGTACATTAGGCAATAATGCTACAGTAAACGCAGCTCAACATGGTCTTACTGAATTAGCAGCGACCCTAAATCTTGGATCTTGTGATATTTTTTACTGGCCGTATATAAAATGTTTTCTGTAAAAGAGTTTTTTTTTTTTAAGAAGAAACCCTGGTGCCTCGTACGAGGTGGAATTAAGTTTATTCGAGGCAAGACATGCATTTTTAAAAGTCATTATTTTACTAAATTTTGAATCAAAAACTCGTTCAGTAAAGTTCAGAACTTTAAACGTAAGTCACATTTTCTATAGGTTCTTATAATTAGTTTGTTTGTTGGCCGTAATTGCAATAATTTTTTCTCAATCGAAGTTGTTTAAACAACGACGCGATTGAAGTCACAAATTCCTATTTTTCAGTAATTTTCTTTCAAGCACAGCATACATTTTCGTTATATAATGTATCACGTAATTTTATACATCGAGAGTTACACGATTTTGAACGCCCGTGCCCTTATTTTATTCAACTTAATGTTTGAATTTCACGTATATTTTTTTTTTGTGTCTCGTAAGTACTGCCTTGCATGTTAATCTCGTCCTTTACATTTTGAGAATAGTTAATTACATAAATTTATCCTACAACGCAATAATCAGATAATTTTACCAATAATTTTGGTTTTGTGTTGTTGTACACCTAGATCACTTTAATCCAAGACAAAATTTACACTAACTCAAAAGGGTTTACAAATTAAATCGAATAATCCTGCACCGAGTTTGCTCATTAAACATTCCATTGGTATGACTGCATTCCTCAAAAATTCTTCTTTGGGGGCCAATATATTTAAAGTTTAAGAATTACTCTCACCTACATGATTTTCATCTGTTTTTGTGGTGATATCGTTGGCTATCCGACATTGAATAATCCACCTCACAACTTATTCTTCTCTCATTAAATTATACTAGCTAATATCAATATTCCTCCCTGTGTTTTTTACTGCAGCCATGGCTAGAGACTATTTGTAATGTTTTTTTCTTCCTGCTCAAAACTTCATCAAACTATTGACAAGATAAAGGTGTGATGGTGCTGGAACACCGTATATCGAGCATCAATATCAGAGCAGGAAATTGTACGTCCTAACACAGCGATAGATCGACGAGGGAGATGAGGCTTGCCTAGCTGGTGACTCGTTAGACGTATGTCGTCGAGGTTGTTGGTGCCGATGCGGGTGGGTGGTTTGGCAGGCGAGCACAGACTGTCGACGTGGAGGCTCGGGGCTGTCCCCACCCCTCGCCCCGCCCATACCACATTCCTCCCGACGTTTATGGATGGTGTCTAACAACCGTCTGACGCTACCTTCGACGTCATAGAGATTTGAATGTTACTGGGCTCGAACCTCGACGAAACCATCGGGGATGTTCTTCAACACCCTGGTCAACGTATTTCCCGACTATAAAAGGGGTTGACATTCGTCTTGGGAGAGAGAATCGATAGGAACCTCGCTATGAGAACATTATAACGTGGCAGAAGGCATATCCTGGCATGTATAGGAAAAAATTTTGATATAAGTTTTTTTATATACTCTTTAATTTTTTAAGTTTATGATATCTGGGCTAAGTTTGTATTGATTGGAGACCATTAATAACATAACTTCCTGTAGTTTTCATAACATTCATTATAATTGTAACATACTTTAAGGCCTGTTTGGCTGTTTGTATTTTTATAATGCTTGTAATTTTGATATAGGCAGTTTATAAAAAAAAAAATCTAAATAATCCCGGAGTTAAAAAAGAATAAAACTAACAGTTTTTTAAATCATTTCTCACAATTTTGGAGGTTAATTATATTGTATTAAAATTCATATCAGGGGATGGTTGAATTGTCGCAAATTATTGCGACTGCGTTATTTGTTTGTACTATGCTATTTAAACTCCGCTGCTTGAAGGTTTTTGGTGAGACTCATTTTGCTTAAATGAGTGGAGTGGAAGAAGGTGAGTTGAAAGTCACTGTCATGGAGTGGTGGGGTTTCCTCCTGGTACTCCCTCTCTGTGACAACGGTAACCGTTACTGCCTTCGAGTCGCCTACTTGAGTGAATGTTGAATGACGCCGAGCGAAGGGCTGGACCGTTACTGCCAAGACTTCAAGGGCTTGCAGCCTCCTCTAGTCACGCTAGTGGCGTCGCGAGAGAAGGGTAAACATGGCGGCCAATATGGCTGGCAGCTTGTTTACTTTAGGCGTGTGGCGGGTCGTAGGTTGATCAAAACTTTAGGGTCTGTGTAATAACACACCACGGTGTTTAAGTTGTGTTTTTCTCAGCGTATTCGAAATTACTCTTATTGTCCAGCAAGTGCACATTATTAGGTTTCTTGAAAATGATGAAAGAATAAGTGCTGGGATGGTGGACGCGGAATGGTGCCATCTCGGAAATGTATCATCTCCGCAGATTGTATGCTTTAAACAGAACCGGAAATATATCATTTCTGGTTATGACACAATTCCTACTGTTCTTAACTAGACAGCCAGAATTGTATCATCATCGAAAATGTATCATTTATGGTGTGAGTTTACGATAACATTGGAAAAGTTACATCTCTGGACTTTAAGCCCTCAAAGTATAACCGGAGATGTAACATATCCTGTGGTGATACAATTCCGACTACTCTAAACTAGAGGACTAGAAATATATCATCTCCGGTNAGTATAACCGGAGATGTAACATATCCTGTGGTGATACAATTCCGACTACTCTAAACTAGAGGACTAGAAATATATCATCTCCGGTTTTGTACAGGCGCTGTTGATTACTATAGTGTTGTCAGTTTTCCACTTAACTCCGTATAGCCTCCGAAGATGAACAGTTGACAGTGATTTGTTATAAATTTGTTGCCTAAATTAACAATATTATTAAATGGTCGTGTGTGTTTTTGAGGTGTGTGTCTAAAAATGAATGTAATTTACTGGAAATTAATTACACTGAGAATTGTAACGTCAAAAGTAATTTAAATATGGCAAGTGTACAATTGCAATAGCATACAAAAACAAACCTCCAACTGGAGGCAGTGTGCACATAATCTGGGCAGATTTCTGCACTTACCACTCACTCAATAATTCACAATACACCAGGCCGGCTAGGCCAATATCTTTCACCTTAAATATTTTTAGGCATTGTTTATTAACCAATAGTTGAGATCGTGGAATGCCAAACTGCACCCCGTGTCTGAGCCCCATATTCATAAGTGTAATGAATTTGTAAACCCTATTAACTTAAGATTTTGTTCATCTGCTTGCTTACCGCATGCGTTCCACTTTTAAATTTTTGTCTAATTCAAAGTTAACGCGAGATCCCCTATGATAGCGTAGAACAACAACTCGTAAATCAGCTGTCGAAAAAAAGAATTACTGACTTTAAAAAGGATTTCATAGCAATAAAACGTAATTTTAAAAACAAACTAGGATTTATATATTTGCCAGTTATAGTTAGAAATTTATAAACTACATTGTGTATTAGCAGACCGNTAAAAACAAACTAGGATTTATATATTTGCCAGTTATAGTTAGAAATTTATAAACTACATTGTGTATTAGCAGACCAGCCTCATTAACCAAATTATCATATAAAATAAACTACACAAATTAATCAACTATGAAGAGTTGGAAGTATTCTCATGTTGTGTAAGACTTGAAGAATATGTTGTATTTATAGATATTCATAAAATTATTTGAGTGTTATATTGTGAGAAAATTGTCTGGAGAAACTGTTCTGCCATTTTTTAGTACAAAAGAAGAAACGAAACTACNGAGTGTTATATTGTGAGAAAATTGTCTGGAGAAACTGTTCTGCCATTTTTTAGTACAAAAGAAGAAACGAAACTACGTACATTTAACGAAACAATACAGAAATTCAAATACAAACCAGCGTCGTCCTTGCGCATGTTTTCATACGGCTATTATGTATAAGTACTTCGATCACGTGGAGCGCGCACTGCAGCTTGGGACACGCTTTGCGGTGCGACTCGAGGTGCAATCTCTCAACCACAAATGATATAGGTATACACAATTATAAATACGGCGAAGTCGGAGTACTTCTAATTTATTACCAAGTCAAAATCACGGGTAAAAAGTTTTCTCCTTCATTTCGTGGTTTTGTCAGTTCATTTTGCCTTACGTTATTAACATTTATTTTATCACATTGGCAAATCAGATTAAATAATAGTTCAGGTGGTGGTGGCCACATCTCATACAACGGCCATGAGTTTCAAGATGCACTACCTCAGCACAAAATAATTCCCACGTATTATTTGCGTAATCGGCTCTCTAAAGGCGCGGTGGCCTTTTCTTGACTTTGGACTAGGATTTCTATCCTCTAAAATTAATGCAGATTTGGTAAAATAATAGAATAAAGTTTATTTGGTACATCTGGTTCTCGTTTCCTCATTTATAGTTCCACTTCTATGCTACTGCGGCAGAGGATCCAGGATATATTGTAGGAGGGGTTCAGGTATAGAAGAATTAAGAATAACATTAAATAATAGGCTTATAGGATTTTGGCCCTTATGTGCTATACCCCCGTCAACTTTTAACTTTGTCTGTTGTCACTCTAAGCTTAAAAGTGGCAGTGTGTCAAGAAACATCCTGGTGTTTGTATATACGTACCTATGTGTATAATTATGGTAAGGGGGGAGCAGATATAGAAGAACTTCTTTACACTAACCACAGTCATTATGATATGTTTTTAATAGCCTGGGAAAATAAAATATTTAAGCCCTTAAGAGTCACGCTTTTCGAAAAAAAGTGTGACAATTTTGCTCAATGAATACAATTTCTAACGTTTACTAAAATGAATCTGTACATGCCACAGTTATCTTGACTGTGACATTAAAGTGGAAAGCAAATGTACTAAAGTATTGTAGCTGTGGAAGTGTTTTACTGTACAGCACTTGATCTATGCTACTTAGGGCAAACGCCGATAAGTAAGGTTATTCAAAGTTAATTTTTTTTCCATCATTGTCATTTGCAACAAACATGGATATACAGATTACAAAACGCAAATACATTATAGTTGTATTGATTTTATAATTTTCGTGCTAACATGTTTCATATTTGGTAAACTTGTATGACAGCTAGATTATTACTTATATCTTCTTTCATTTACAGCGTTATTATGTTGTTTCAACACGTAAACTTTAATTATAACTATAAAACAACTAACATTCGTAGTATTTCAATTACATGTAAAGAGCTGTAAATAGGAGCGGTGCTCGAACTATCGAACAAATATATTCAGCTCATTTGCCTCTAGAATTTAAAGAACTTTCAGTTTCATATTTTTACCGCCTCTAAATGACTTTTGTCAGAATATTGTATTGAGAACCATATTTTGAGAGAAGTTCATAAATTTAAACAAAGATGATAAATTTAATTAAAACATGATAATGATTAAATTATTCACAGTTAGTTTCTTTTTCCTTGCACTTACTGCAACATTACCTCATATATAAGGACATTGTTACACAACCCTCGTACATGTTCTCCAGAAATTGTGCTGAATGTTAACTCAGCCTACGTCATAATCATCGAAAAATACGACGGAAGAAATTGCAACTCGTGCAGTGACGTGGAAACACCATTTGTAGTTTTTTTTTAATTTAGATATCTTGCACGTAAAAGGAATGAAAAGATGAGCATTACAAATTATGTCATACACACATTGCTCCAAGGAAAAAAGTACTCACCATAAACCGTAGCCAATAGCGTAAAGTTTAAAAATGAAGTAAGTGTTTCGCTAAATACTGGCTACGCAGTGTCTGTGCTGCGATATTTCCGCGGGAGTTACTGTAAATATAGTGAAGTTGAAGCTGCGTGAACGATGTACATTATGCGACTTGTCATAATTATTTTCTACAACAGATTCCTCTAATGTACTTGAAAATCCCTACATTCAGTCACGATATTATAATAACAATTTTCTATATTTTTTGTATCGCGATCGGTGGCACAATTTCAACGCTGCATCAGAGGTAGTAACTTCGATGGGAAGAAAAATTATCTGGAAAGATGCACAGGTTGCCCTATTCTAACCCTGGCTTGTGGCGTCCAGGGATTAGACATTCTCAATTCTGGTCTAAGGCCATCGCCTTGATTCTGGTGTTGTATTAATATTCTTAGTGTCAGATACGGTATTCGGTAACCGTAAACTCTGCCTCTAAGCGTTTTTGTTTCGCTGCACTTTATTAATTTATATTACTGTTCGTTTTACGTGTGGAGAAGTTGTGGTGATACCTCCTTGTATTCCACTTAACCGGAGCTCTAATGGCAGAAATAAAGCATATACAAAAATACAGCAAATAGTAAAATAACCAACATATGTAAAAAAATAGGTGGCAGACTGGAAGCTGGAATTCAGGCGTAACATTATCCTAAATCTTCTGAAGTACAGCCCCTTTAGATGATGGCTGAGACACTTCTTGTTTAACAAGCGTGAGCTGCAGTTACCGGAAATAATTTGAATAGGCCCTGGGCCTAANCTGCAGTTACCGGAAATAATTTGAATAGGCCCTGGGCCTAATTTTTTAAACTTTTGGAATGCTTAAAGTCAATTTTTGAATGCTCGATAGAGGATTTGTATTCCGGAATCGAGCTGTAAAGTGCCGAAATCAATCCGACAGCAAAGCTGCTTCCGGAATCGTCATTCCAGCAAAGATTTGTCTGTGAATATTATTTTTCGATGAAAGAAACGTGAAAATTTACACTCTATTGAGGTTAAATATAAATATAATCGACTAAGCATAGTAAAAACTTAGACCGCTACCACACATACAATTATAATTGCTTTAAAAAGCTGAGGAAAATGCCTTTGCCGTAATGCTAAGTTGGCACAAGAAAACGGATAGGAGTGTTGTGAATATCAAGTAAATCATAACAGTAAACAGTTAAAGTACAAAAAGAATTGTTTTAATTTCGCGGTAAAAACAAACTGTCATTAGCAATCAAATACAACAGATGCTAAGCAGCTGTCCAAGGGAGTTTTCCACACATTGGGATTGTTTGATAATCGAAAAAATGTATACATGCACACACATTCGCAAATAAAGGCCTATTGAACTTCTTTTACGTTAGTCAGAAAGAGAATATATATTCACAGGAATACCATAAACTAAGTTATATTTCCCGAAATTGAGTTTTTTAAGATTGTGGCGAGCCCCTTGATCTCGCCAGGCTAGCGTGAGCTGCTTCGCGGTTCTGTGAGCCTCCGGCACGCGTGTTAGTAGCTAAGACAGTTGGAGAATGGGCTTCGTCTCAGGGCAAGCCCTAAACGCCCCAGGTTGGAATATTGTGTTTATAAGGGCGCATGCATCGCCGGTATCAAAACCTTACAATGCAAACCAAATAAATGCGAAATATAATGTTAAATATACTGAACACAAAATGTAGCGCTATCTAGCATCCGTATTTGTATACCCATGTGCCTGTGAAATTAGCATAGGGCACTGTATCGAGCCTTNATGTAGCGCTATCTAGCATCCGTATTTGTATACCCATGTGCCTGTGAAATTAGCATAGGGCACTGTATCGAGCCTTGATACAAATTATTCACCATTAAAATGACTGGGTCGACGCTTAAAGTCCTTAAATGTACACACAACTTGATGAGAACTCTGCACACCAGTTCAGGGCCCAGCGTGTAGCAGCGATGGCGCACTTAATGCGTGCGGCAGTTTAGCCCTTATCGCTCCCGATATTCTGTGCCTCAAACAGTGAAATCATCTTCAGGTTGGTGGGCGTCTCAAGATCATCACGAATATAATATATNCGATATTCTGTGCCTCAAACAGTGAAATCATCTTCAGGTTGGTGGGCGTCTCAAGATCATCACGAATATAATATATAACTATCTTATCTCATCTTATCTCGCCTTACGCAATTGAATAGAGAATGATCCCAATGTAGTACACGCGCACACACGCACACACGTGCATTAAGGCTAATAGACAAATATATCAAAGAGCTGTAAACACTCAGCATAAATCCATAACATTTTTCGACAAACATAACTGTAGTACAACACATAAGAGGGGTTTATTGATGAGGGGGAATGACATACGTCAACATGTTGCTCCGGGCTAGGAAACAGTGTGTCCCACACATTCAAGAGCACTTTGCTTGGAGACGTATATTTTCTTGTTACTGCGGATATTACTATATCCCCGTCGTGATAACAACAGTTTATGTAATCCATATTTGTTTTCTTTTTCGAAAATTTTTAAATACGTGGTTTTTTTTCTGTCAAAGACTCATTAAATAAATAGGACAAATTTGTAGTTCTCTATTTGCATGAAACTCTAGGAGGATATTTTAGTATCTGACGAACTTACACATTATGGAGCATTGCCCCTCTGATTTACTTCAGCAACGGTGCTTTTCGGCTTAATAAGTCTGCGGCGACTGCCAGTAACGCATCCATCAATATATATATCTTGAAATTATCGCGAAACTGTTGTAAAACCTCGCTAGTAGAGTCTTCGTTTGTTTTCTCGGGCAAGTCATGCACTATAGCAGACAGTTACGTATGCAGCATTGCTCGACAGCCGCCCATCTTTACGGCAAGCTTCTTCTTGTAATCAAAGAAGTTTACTTCGTAGCACATCAAGGTAGGAATCAAACTTCTTCTTGAATTTGCAGATATCGTGCTGCAGATTTGAACTTCACATTTGTTTTCAGCAGTGCAATGTGACGTTTTTAGGCCCCACAGTTGTGTGCCAAATTAACTTGACGCATTTATGTAGCTCGCGTGAGTTTATTCCTGTTATACTGGGCCTCATNCTGTCGTCAACGATACTTCCGTGGTGCGTATTTACTGCGTTCAGGCGAACTACACCGGATTATTTGCTGATGACTGAAGAAAGCCCTGCACTCTCAACAGATCTCCCGGCGGCTAGAGACGTACGATGATAAAGGGGGTGTGGGGGGAAGGCCTTCGCTTCAGCTTCACATGTCCCGAAATTTTCCACCTGCCGGTGGTTCCACGTGCCGCCATGAAGGCGCCAGCAAAGTGCGCTAGGCGGGGGTGGTTGTGAGCTAACGTTGTTCTATAATCCATAAACCTGCACGCGACAAATGTTAATCCGAGGCTTGGCAATTCGGCGTATTCTATCATAGCAAGACGTCCTGTAGATATTGGAAGATCTGTTTCTCGAGTCAGTCAAGCCTGTTGACCATTTCTTTCGGCAACATGTTGTGACTAACTAAGACCACATATAACTGTAGAGGATACAAAGTGTCAACTTATCCGGGCAGTGCAGGGAATATAAGGTTAAGATTATGTGTATTAATGTCAGTGAAATATGCAACAATAACCGGAGCTTAAACACACCCTCACGCTTTCGTGCTTTTTATGATTGCCATAACTGCAATCGAAAAAGAGGTTATCAGTGGCGAAGCGTGGGTTCGTTGCAAGGCAGCCACTTTGATCCCATCTCTACGCCACGTGGCTTTCTGTTTGCGTAGAGGCCTGCCGACCGAGGTAGAGCGGGAAAAATACACAGCTTCGCGTTATTTACTTGTGATTACAAGAGCAGAACAGTTTTTTTTTTCGTTTTATTTACTTGTGATTACAAGAAACGAACGGTTTTTTTCCGTTTTATTTACTTTTGATTACAAGATCCAAAAGTTTTTTTCGTGCAGCGATTGTGCTGCAGTTTAGTCAAATACTGTAGACGTAATTAAAATAGGTGATTAACAAAGTGTCCTTGAATTTATTTTACAAACATTTGGACATGAGTCTTAATAAAAATTTGACAATGCATAATACTATAGCCATAAGTGATTACTGAGAGGGTTAAAATTCCTATTGCAGGGTTTACATTCCTATTGCAAGACTTTCGCAAATAATTAATTTATATATATATATCACGAACTACGAGATAATAAACAACAAATTACGATGTAAGGTTTGGTTGATAAAATATCGTACATNTTTTTTTTTTCGTTTTATTTACTTGTGATTACAAGAAACGAACGGTTTTTTTCCGTTTTATTTACTTTTGATTACAAGATCCAAAAGTTTTTTTCGTGCAGCGATTGTGCTGCAGTTTAGTCAAATACTGTAGACGTAATTAAAATAGGCGATTAACAAAGTGTCCTTGAATTTATTTTACAAACATTTGGACATGAGTATTAATAAAAATTTGACAATGCATAATACTATAGCCATAAGTGATTACTGAGAGGGTTAAAATTCCTATTGCAGGGTTTACATTCCTATTGCAAGACTTTCGCAAATAATTAATTTATATATATATCACGAACTACGAGATAATAAACAACAAATTACGATGTAAGGTTTGGTTGATAAAATATCGTACATNTATATATATATCACGAACTACGAGATAATAAACAACAAATTACGATGTAAGGTTTGGTTGATAAAATATCGTACATCTGAGAATATTTGGTTGGTTAATTCAGTCCCCTTCGTAAACTGAATTTTGGTTATCAGATTATGATCGCAACAGAACGTCCATATTCCTAGCGTTTTTCACTTTTTGATGCTTGAAGTCAACATGTACATATAAAGAAACAGGGTAGCCTCAGGAAAAGACTGTCAGGTCAACCGCACTCAAGAAATGAGTGTACTGTGGCAGAGATGTTTCCTGCCCAGGCATGAAGCTGCACACTAGGAAAATATTACAGTACATACTCATTTCTTGAGTACGATTTTTGTCTGAGTTCGTTTCCCTAAACCTAGCCTATTCGATTATATGTATCTACATGTTAACTTCAAGCATCAAAAACGGAAAAGAGCTAGAGGTAAGCATGTTATTTTGGGTGGGGGAGGGGGATCATAATATGGCAATCCAATTTTTATCTATGAAGGGAAATTACTTATAGGAACCAAATTTTCAGAGGCTTAGACATATTATAAACTTAAAAGTATTCATTAGNCTATGAAGGGAAATTACTTATAGGAACCAAATTTTCAGAGGCTTAGACATATTATAAACTTAAAAGTATTCATTAGTATATTGTTTATTTTCACCTAGTTCCTAATGCATTTGTGATTTCCGTCTCAACTTTATTTAAGAATCATCCCCCCTCCTCCTTCCTCCCCATATTTGCAACATACATTCAGGGCATGTTGTATAGTTCATCATATTGTGTATATTTACAAACGTACGATATATTTAAAACTCTTTAATTGGCTATTACTAAAATATAAACTTCGTCTGAAAAAGTAACATCACTTTTCTAGATAATCTTTTAAAACTAAGTATGCCACAGGTAGTAATAAAACACTTCAGAAGAAAAGTGCAAATTAATATAGTTTAATAAGGTTTTTTAAATATTAACTATTAGGTATATGTTTATGCACTGATTGTCAAATAAATTACAGTTATAAAATTCAAAAATATTCCGAAGGTCCTTTTTTTTCAATTAGTGCTCGTTAAAACTGTTTAAGACTATAAAATTGCATTTTTTAATGAACGACTAAAAAATTGTTTGTGATATTTATAACTAGCCAGCTGGAGATCCTCGTGTTACTTACAAATGTTGGTTTATAGTTTTCAAGAAGAAATTTGATGCAGTAAACTTACAATTGTTAGCTATTTACACAAATATGTAGTAATAAGAAAACTACTCACATGTTTTAATTTAATTGTGACAAAATTATACAAAAGCAACTCAAATGTACAAATAATGGTATGGAGTTTGGGGAAATNGTTAGCTATTTACACAAATATGTAGTAATAAGAAAACTACTCATATGTTTTAATTTAATTGTGACAAAATTATACAAAAGCAACTCAAATGTACAAATAATGGTATGGAGTTTGGGGAAATCTCTACGTGTACCCTGGTAAAGATCTGTAAAAAAGTAAAGCAACGAAAATCATATTAATATTTTTAAAAAATGAACTAGATTTTCAAAGCACATGTCTGATTACAAACAGCAGAAAGCCGCAGACCTTTAGCTATAAGGTATGTCGATTAGGTAAACATTTCTTTTCCAGAAATATCAATACTTAAATTCATAAAAAGAATTGTTTTCCGTCTAAATATATAATAGCTTAAGATAAGAAACGACGTTCCGAAGATATGTTTATGCAAAAAAATATATATCTAAAAGGTCTACTCTGAATTGATGATTAAAAGTGTGCCACTTATTCGTTAACTGTGGTACACAAATAGCCTTGTGTAAATATGTAGGTCATATCTAAATAAATATGTCACCGTAATAACTCTCAATTAAATTAATTTTCGACCGACACTTGCGCGGTATATATGATTATTAATTAGGCTTATTAAGTTAGCCATCACATTTATAGCAAATCACTGTCAACTGTAATTTTTCGGACACTATACAGCTTCTAGTAGAAAACTGACAACAGTGCAGTAATATCAACAGTGCCTGAACAAAACCATGCCGGAGATGATATATTTCCGGTCCTCTAGGTTAGAGCAGTCGGAACTGTATCACCACAGGAGATGTTACATCTCCGGATATACAGCGCCATCGAAAAATAATGGTACAATTTAAAGAAAATCACAGCTTCGAAACTATTTAACCGATTTGGTTGTTTCTTACACCAAAATGTACAGGAAGAATCAAACTTTCTTGTTTCTTAAAATTGTTCTATATGCGGTCCATTTGTAGCTATGCATATGTCCAGGCGATATTTGAAATTCATCCACGCATTACGTAGCAATGTCGGCGCAATTGTCGCAACGGCAGCAGTGATTCTCTGATGCAAATGCTCCAAATCTGAAATCTTCACATCGTAGACAATGTTCTTGACATATCCCCAAATTTCTTTCCGTGTCCAATCACGTTTAACATGAAAGCAGCAGATGCAAAACTTTTGTCCCGATCTTCCGGCTTAATTTCATGCCTCGATTGAATCGTGTAGGCTTGCAATCTCAATCGTTCATGACGAACTTTTTTGCGCAGTAGCGTTCGGAACGTGAAGCTCCAAACTTCGGTGAGCAACTGACTCTTTAGGGAAGCGCAAAAAAGATGGTCTTAGCGGTTTCACCTTTCCTTCGGAAGTTCTTGGCCGTCCTGGTGATTGTTTTTTTTTTGTCTGTATGTGTACCTATTTCGCGGAAACATTTAACCCGAACCACAAATAGCCCTCCGCTCCGGCACGCGTTGTCCCGGATGTTGTGGTCTATAATTACGTTGCACAGTCACTACAGACTTGAGCTCTGCGAACCACAGAACACACTGTGCTTTGCTTTCTGCTGCAAGGTGTCCATCTCACTGGAGAGGTCGGCGCAGATACCAGATGGCGCGCACGCCCCTTCCATTATCTCAAGGTCGGTGTGCGACAGTTGAACCCCCCTCCCCCTGTCCCGGCCCCGCCGCAAAAATTCGTCCATCAACTACAATTTGGTGCAAGAATCAGCTAACTTCGTTAAATAGTTTCGTCGCTATAAAGATATGCAATTGTGCCGTCCTTTTTTGATGATCCTGTACTTAAGGGCTTAAAGTACGGAGATGTAACATTTCCAGTGTTACCTAAAACCCACACTAGAAATGATACATTTCCGATGAAGATACAATTCCGACTGTATAGCTAGGAGCAGTCGAAACTGTGCCATAACTGGAGATGATACATTTCCAGTTAAGCTGTAGGGACATACAATACGGGTCTATAACACATCCAGTTTTACTATAAACTCACACAGGATGTGATATATTTCCGATGATGATACAGTTCCGGTTGTCTTGTTAACGAAAGTCTGAGTTGTGTCATAACCGGAGATGATAACATTTCCGGCTAACCTTTCAGGAATAAATACCGGAGGTGTAACCTTTCCAGGGTTACCATAAAAGGAAACCAGAGATGACACATTTCCGATCACTTTACAATTCCGGCTGTCCAATTAAGAGCAGTCGAAATTGTGTCATAACCGGAGATTATACATTACCTATATAATTTTAAACGAAACGTACAGAATACGTTGATGATACATTTCCGAAATGGCGCCATTCCAGCGCCCCACCAGGGTGAACGATTTTCGCGAGAAAACTTTTTGCCCACAAAGTATTTAAGTGTAAGTAGACGTTTGTCTGCGAATTTTTATCCTCTTTCGGGTGAAAAAGTAATATTCAAGTAACCATGTTATCATTGCAGAGTATGTCAGAGTGTACTAGCATGTTCAATAGCAATTTATAGCTTTTTTTTTTGCCAATACCAAAGATTTAATTATTCATGCACTACACATAAAGGCGACATTTTGCATTACTTTGTGCTTAAATAAACCGATTTCAGTAATATTAAACAAATATATTGGAAGTATTCGAACTTCTTCATTAGTTTGTTCCTACAAATTATTTCGAATAATATATTATTTTGTTTAAGAAATACATTATACACAACGAGATTGACTGCAAAGAGGTTATCATTACAAAACAAAGAACAATAAATAAATTGATAATTTTTTATACGTTCAGTGAATGTATCATTAAGTTATACTTCTCAACATAGGTTTTTCTTGCTTTCAAATAGCAACAGAGTAAATACATTTTAAATTAATAAATTGCCTGTATGTAGTTTATATATTATTACAATGTATCATTCAGAAATATTTCCACCAATTTCCAATATATACGTTGGCATGTGACTTACAAACACAGTGCATAGGTTTCACCACTATAAAAAATTATTATCTCAAATTTCAAAACAATAAATTTATTCATTGTTAATTCGTGTTGCGGGGGCCTTAAAAAATGCTCACTTTACAGTGAATAGCATCCACTTTGTGTAATTATAGTACTACCACAGACTGGGGCCTCTCCATATGTTTACTATTTACAACCTCCTGGGTGAAGATAACTCGGGTTTTGTGTACGCGTCCGTCATTCATCTCCTCATCCTTGTTGTAAACCGGACCGAATGGGACTAAAAACGACGTAAAAAGTTTCGACACTGGACATGATATTTTCTGATAATAACTTAAAAAATGCACGTGTCTGGTGTCAGCATGGACTAGCTCTGCCATTGCCTCGTCGTGCCTACTCCAGCAGTATAGGCGGTTCACGAAATACAGAATATTTTAAGGCCGTGCTAAGATGTCCTTTACAGCTTACTTGTATCCTTGTGCCAACAATTAGTATATATATGCCATGTGACTAATAAACATAGTGTGTACATTCCATATATTTTTAAAAGATAATACATTAGGCCACAATAAAATATTATATTTTAGTTCTTACCTTTTCTGATTGGGCCATAAAAAATGTTCTCTTTACATGCCAGTATGTCTTGTTATGATAAACGCAATAAAATGTCAGCACACGTGTCGGCCCGTTAGCTCAGTTGGTTAGAGCGTCGTGCTAATAACGCGAAGGTCGTGGGTTCGATCCCCCCACGGGCCATTTATTTTATTTTTCATATTATTGTTTTAAAATCAATTTCAACATTTCTAAAGTTCTAAAATTATGGTTTGCTTCATACTATGCTATTTTCATAACCAGACATAAAATCTGACGTCAGTTGGTGACAACAGAATTATTTTTTTATAATAAATTTGGTTGTATGTAAAATGAAGCCATAAAAAATAAAATAATAAAATGCCGATTTCATGTATTCTGAAGATATTATTTTTATTGTAATACAGATGTATAACTTAATTTATTATTAAGGATACTTACACTGAGATTGTATCACACTGAAAATTTTCGTATGCTAAATGAAATATATTTTTATACATACCGGTGTGTTTCGACGTTGAATAAACCTTACGGTAAATAATATACAAAGATGTTATCATAAGTCCCGTAAATTATGGCAAAACTAAATTTCAGTAATTGAAACTAAATTTTTTATATCGCTGCGGACAGGATTCGAACCTGTGCGGGTATAACCCATTGGATTTCAAGTCCAACTCCTTAACCGCTAGGACACCGCAGCTGTTGATATAGTAATAGACACCCAGACCTGTATCTCTAAGGTTTCAATGTGCGTTGTTTATTAATAATATCAGTTTTGCCTACTCTCTTTTGTATTACGCACAGTTACAACTACAAATTTTAAAGTATGCGTAGTTGGAAAAGTATTTTAAATGTTTAGTGTAATGGGTTCAAGAAATAATAAAACAAAAAATAAAAGTGGTATTAAAGATATTTAAAATGACACATACATTATTAATTAAAATAGATACATGCTTTCATTTTTTATTCAAGAAAATTTACAGACTTAACTTTTTAATATTTATAATTTCTTTCCACGTATGTTACAAATATTTCTCCGTTATTCTCATTAATTTTATGAAAAATATTATCTCAGATGTGACTGCATAAATTCTACTATGTGGTATTGTAAACTAACTGCGTTCAGTAATTTGTCAAACACTGATACGCTTCAAATCCCAGTTGTCCTTGACATACGAAATGATCCACGTAGTGTATTTACATAAATAAAAAAAATACAACAGAAAAGTTAATGTAACAACGAAACGAAGGACCTTTGTTTATACAGGTTTACTTGACATTACGTAACTATATATTTGAGAAGATGATTATAAATAAAGGTTCTGCAACTATGGCCATTATATACCTTGCAAGCTTATTTATAATAAAAAATAGAATTTTGTAGTACATTGAAATCTGCTCTTCAAAGTGACATTCATGTGTCACTTTGGCTGTGGAAACGAATTACTTTTTCATGCACGAGTCCCATATGGAATAGGTAAGGTGCGCCTTCGATTGTGCAAATTACGGGAAGCCGGTCAATCTCGCGATATCTACCACAGTAACACGAATAACTTTTGCTTGTGACAAGCACAAATAATAGCAAACCAGGCGTCTTATTTAAGAACCCAGTCAAATGCCTCATCGAACTGTGTTCCAAACTGATATTTTGTTTCATAGGTCACCTCGTGCTTGAGGATATTTTGTGTTATTGAGGGCGAAAAATAAGGCCGATAGAAGAACGTTTTCCTAACTTCACACAGCATATCTGCAATGTGTTCACCTGACTTGCAAGCCTTGACATTGTGCCGAAACGTTGTGTGACCAGTGTTGCAAACCTGGCTACAAGTAATATTGCTACAACTGTATGAAAAATTTGCTATTTTAGGGAGAAATATGATACATTGGAAAAATTACTTAAATTGATATACATTTATGTAAAAAAAAAATATTACTTTCACAACAAAATTACGACAGAATACATGAATTTAAAAATAGCGCTAATAACACAGATTGTATGTTTCACTAAAAATAAAATTTGCAGTTTTATTTACGTCAATTCCAAAACTACGTTACACGCAATGCATAAAAACATAGTACTATTTGACATTTATGTAATATTATGGCAAATTGTCGTCCACTGAATCACTATTGTTTGTAGGAATTTGTGAAATTGAAGTACTAGCAGCTGGATATAATGATGCTTTCGACATACGACCAGGAAATTTTTTGGTTGGAGTGAACCCCGTACAACATCCCGAATTCTTCACTACCTCCCTTGAGGGTACCATTTATTGTTGAAGTGATGGTGCGGTTTCTCTTTGGTGTTTTAATGTCATTTACCAGGGAGAAAATTCAATCTGCGTCTACGTTGGACTGCGGTATGGACAACACAGGAAGCGCAAAACGTGGGAGTGCCTCTAATACATGGTTTATGTGGCCATCCTTGTGAAATCTGAGCTGGAAAAGAAATGAAAGGTCATTGGAATTGTTAAAAATTTTGTCTTAACACAATTATTACTATGGTTACCTTGTGCCAGAATTGATCCACCTGTGTAGTTTGCAGCAGGTCATCTGGCAACTCTGGTTTCATAACAGGTAGACATCGCCACTCATCGTCCAAATATTGCATATGTGCAATATCCTGAGGAACCAGAAGTGGTACTATATCCACAAGTGGTAACTGAGATGGCATCCTGTCACGCTCTTGAAAATAGCAGGCTTTGTTAGGAGCAAGAAAAGGCACTAGAATTCCTAAAAAAAGTTTGTCATTGAACCAATAAGACTTATCCCTTGACATGTTATTAAGAATGACTTGCATCGTTTATAAAATTCTTAATTTTTTTCTCGCTGAGTTTTAATTTGTGTACGGGAGAGGTGTGCATGGCACCAATGCCAAGATATAGCCGAGAGAGAGGAACAAACCTTTTTTTCATCGTTAGAATTGATGTCCTGTATGTCAGTTCGTGATACATAACTGTTTACCATGTATGAAGACAACAGTCTCTTGTACAGATTGCACATCTTCTCATGAAGGGTGGTAGTAACTACCTTTTCATACTAAAAGTACTGATTGAAAGAAGAAATCTTAGGCAAAACCGACGCCAAGAAAAGAAAATATGCCTTTATGAAAGAACCGTTCAGAGCATAATGTATGTGCTCGGCCACTACAAGTTTTTCTTCAAGCCACTTGGAATCAAAGAAGAGGCGAAGAGCATCCCACTGCTCAAGAGAACGATGAACTACTGCAATGAAGGACAGCCACCGTGTCTGGCAAGGATGCAGAATCTTGTGGACATCGAGTTTCAAGAACACCTTTAATTCAGCCAGCTGAGAGAGTCCTTTTTGCACTGCAATTCAAAAAATTGGCACACTTCCCTCATAAAGTCTTCACACATGCGTGGGAGCACCTTACAAGCTTCACTAGCACACAGGTGAAGTGAGTGGCAAATGCACTTCCCTTAAATTATTCCGGGGCATAGGGTCTGAAATATACTTGCCACAGAATTATGTTTCCCCATCCCATTACAGAAGCCCCACCTGAACCTAAACCTATTATGTTTGATGGAGGAACATTTATCTTGTTGAAGGTGTCCATGGTTAGTTCAAAAAGTCGAGCTCCAGTAGATCCTCCGTGCGCACCATCAGGATCTGCATTTCCAAACACTTGCACAAGCTCCCAAAACATTTTCACAATTTCACCCAATTCCACATCATAAAACCGCAACAAAATACATAAGGTCTTAACTGATTATGTATCAGTAGACTCGTCTAATAAAATTGAAAAGGGAGCATTCCTTATCTTTTCTGTTAAATTTTCGTTTGCGTCTGCACCTATCACATTTTCTACAATTTGCTTTGTTTTCGTCCTTTTCAGACTTAAACCTCAAGCGACAGCTGAACCAGGACGTACCTGCCTGATAAATTGTCAGATGGTCAATGCATATAAATTACAGNAGCCTTCACCTTTTCTTCTAAAGGGGATTGTCTCTTTGCCACAAAATATTGTAGTCTTCTCTGACTACTTGTAGGTGCACTTTAAATTATTTTGACTTTTTTTTCCATCATGATGGGACTGAATTAAACTTAATTTAGCTTTTACAGCAGTGTTACACTTTATGCACTGGGCCCATAAAATATCATTAGGCACTGGTCTAAGCCAAAGCTTGAATGCAGGGTTTTTCTCCCAATCTGGACGATAGTGTTGTTCTCGATATTTGTCTTTCTGACTAACTTTACTCAAGTTTCATTTTCTTTGCTGGTGCAGAAGATTCCCTACTATCACTGTCTTCATCACCAGTGAGTCCCATTGTAGTTACTGAAATTAAAACAAAAGAAATGTTAAATAATAATAATAGCATTTAAAGTTTGATTTATTAATCTGTCACTATTAAAATTATTTGTTTTGGTTCCAGTTCTTTTTAAATAAAAATGAGAGTAAGAATCGGCAAATATGATCTTTATATTGCTAACCGTTTATTCTTTATCACTATACCAATGTATGAGTAAGTGACTTTGCAGCAATGATAATTTTATATGTGTTTATGAATGTATACACAATGGGCAGAAAAGTACATCATAAACAGGGCTTCCAAAAGGTCATGAGCAGTCTATATAACCAAGTTATCTCTCACAGTTTTTATCAGTGTTCTCGTTTTAAATACCAAAAGTAAAAAGGAAGTGTTAACATATATTAAACACAAAACAACATTGCCGACAAGATTTGCACACTATAAACTTGCATTTATAATAGAAAAATTATGAATTAAGAGCAGTCCAAACCTCTTCCACAGAAATGGATTTAAAACATGCACACAGAATTTGTTTACGAGAAGTCAAATCTACATTGGCCAATCCCCTACAACGTCGACCATAGTGGCACAATATAAGGCCTGTAGCTTTTATAAAATATTAATACTCTTTTAAGTAGTGGAACGCACCTTATTTCCTGATCTCGAGATCGAAAAAAAAGAGCAATACACTCACATTGTCCACAAACAAATACAATTCCTTGGAAGTATAAAATTTCATCACGAAATATTGATAGATTATGATGCACGATGAGATCACGCCGTGACCACAGATTACACAACTTTGTTTATTCTGTAGCCTGTGCCCCGATGGCTCAATGGTTCTGATTCTAGTCGCCAGATGGCAGCTTGAGTCCCGCCGAAACAGTGCCAGAGCGATTTGTATGATCTGATTACTTACAATCGTAGTTAACTTCTTGCGCTTGCATTAAATCCACAATAATTTACTTGCCGAAATAAAAAAATTATGCTACTTATGGGCAGCAGAATTGCTTTTATATGCTGCATGCTAGAGCGGCGACCTAAAATTGTGCTACATGTAGCATAATTATGCAACGGTTGGCAACACTGTGTGTGACACCGAAGTCAAACTGAAAGCGCGCACATGCCAAAATATTATACACTGCGCAGGCATTGGTTTGGTGTCGGCCTACCGTGGTGCCACATTGCACGTACACTCACTTAAAAGTATACGCCTAAAAATGTGTTCCCTCTTGACCAATATATATCTAAAAGAAACACCGAAATATTTTATAAAATTTTTTTTTATCATATGCAGGAATGCTACAAATTTTGCCAAGCACGCAACTTACGTCTTAGTTAATGTAACAAATTCTTAGAACATAATTTATTTTTATAAAAATACTTAATACATTAAACTAATTGTTTCATTAACTGATATTAAAGTTATATGCCTGGCAAAATTTAGAGCATTCCTTTATAGGATAAAAAAAATAATATAACATTATTTATGTATAACCAAACCAATCTTTATGTAGCCTGCCGGAGTATTATATATTTTTTTAATTCTGTAATTTTTCTATTCTGTAAAACGTTTGACAAATTTTTTAACTCTTTGTTGCTAGCTAAGCAAGTGAGGTCTGATAGGAGTTTAATAAAATTAAGTGACTAAATAAAACGGGATTCAACTGAAGACACAACACTGCAAGGGGAACAAGCCTCAAGATTTCACATTACACGCATGAGTCGCGCCACGGGAGTTCAATATATCGCAACCATAAATCAAGTATATAACTCATAAACTCGACTTTTTGCAATAATTGTTCCCAATAGATGAATATAACTGACAATAGACAGAGAAATACTGTCGCAGCGTTCTATTTACATTCACTAGACACACTGGAGATAAATGTGCGTTGCACTCGGAAATTAAGATTTTATATGTTACCTTTTAATAATTCACATTTAGATATACATATGTTTTAAACGCACTGGATAGCGCACAAATTAATATTAACAGAGTTTTCATATTTCAAGTCTCCTTGTTGTCATAGAGCTGTAAATCTTTAAAGAGTCCACAACTTTTTTATAATCAGTTTCCGTATAGAAGACTTTTGAGTTACGATCGTCTTGAATTCGGAGTGCCTCATATAGGAGACAGCTCTTAGCCGTGGCCATAGTTGCCAGAATTAAGTTCATTTAACCACAATACTTGCCGTACTTTTTTTCACTAAAATTCCCTATTTAGGTCAATGAAGAAGGTTTAAAGTACATTAAAAAATTTATAAATATAATTTTTGACTGAATTGCTTAAACAATCCAATATTTCAGTGGCATACTGAATTCCATAAAAAATCTCAGCCTGAAAGTACAATCTCAAAAATTGTAATTGTTCTAGCCCCTCTTTTACGACAACATTAAGTGACAGCCACTTGCCTTGTTTGTGCTGGCTGAAGAAGCTTGTGTGTTTTAATATCCAAGCACAATTGAAAATGTGGAAATTTTTATTACGTATTACATATGCTGAAACTAATTTAATATGTCTGGAACAAAATTTTCTATTTCAGAAGGTAATGCCTGATAAGCAAATGAAACAAAAATTTACGGAGAATGACAGATACACTTCACTGGAAAATACTGGGAACAACTGCCTTTAACACTGTCTTAAAAGAGATACGTTTCCCTATTACATTATTAGCTCCACTTTAAACGTAACTAATGCTTACCATCGAATTTTCGTTTGAATGTTTAGAGGGCACATGCCAACCCTACCATAAATACAGTAAACCAACAGTGAATTGGTATTTTTGTTTACGCATTCTACACTGGCCTGCATTTTATCGTACGGCCGTAGAAATGACTGAGATTCCATTTTAAAGTACATCACGCATACCAGTGTTCCGGACGTAACAAAAATTTTGCGATGGATGGAAGGAAAATTGACGGGTAGCTTAATAACATGGTATCGAAATATCAAATGAGATACGTTATTTTCGTAGCGGTAACTATATTAAGTTATTTCTTTTATACACTTGAAAGACCACAATAATAAGATTTTTGGAAATTTTAAAACGATTTCACTCAATTCCAGATACACTGAAAAATCTCTATAAGTATCAGAATGTCACTAAACCTGGGGAAACTTACCTTGNGCAGAATGTCACTAAACCTGGGGAAACTTACCTTGGTATAGCGACATGTATCTGAGAGTCACTGACGAACACTGCCACTCGCTGCAAGCTACCTGTACCAGAATGCCCATATCATTGGCATTTACTACCTTCCCCTTTTAAGCATACTTTCCTTTGAAATATATGCTAATGAAATAACATGAATGTATGTCTGGATGAATGTACTCTTTAGCAACTTTAAAATCCGAGAACCGAATTTCACCAAAATAGGTACATATATTGTTAATAGTAAGGACATGCCACTTTTATTGTTTTCGATCACGCTGTATCCCCATTTTCAAAATGGGGGCCATTTTAAAATTTCCAGTTTTTTTTCATATCTCGGGAATCATTTAAGCGATTTAAAACAATTTCGGTATGTTCATATAAATTAATGTACAAATTGTATTTACTAAGTAATATTTTTCGTAGTCCGCCATGTTGTAAGATGGAAAATAGAGCTGTTACGTTGTATATTGGGAACTGCTATNAAGTAATATTTTTCGTAGTCCGCCATGTTGTAAGATGGAAAATAGAGCTGTTACGTTGTATATTGGGAACTGCTATATTGATTACAGCCAAATTTCGCGTGAAAGTAATTATTTGGGAGGCTTTATAAACATAAAATTTTAATAGATAGTGCAGTTATTTTCGAAATTGTGGCCATAATAATATTTATAATAATTTCATATATCCGCAAAAGCGTTTGACCAAATACGATCAAACTCGGTATGCTGAAAGTATATGTTACAAGCATCCAATATGCGAAAAGAAAGCCACTTTTTTTCGCCATTTAGTACCATAGTGCTACGTAAAAAAAAAGATTTCGTGTCATATCTAGAGAAATAATCAGCCGATTCCTACTGAGATTAGCAGACAAGTAGTACTATGGCAGGCCATGCAATATTTAGCTAATATTTTATAAGAGGGTCATGCATTTATTTNATTAGCAGACAAGTAGTACTATGGCAGGCCATGCAATATTTAGCTAATATTTTATAAGAGGGTCATGCATTTATTTTCCGCAATACCAGTTATATAAAAATTTTACGAGACATTGTAACGCATTTCAACTTAAAATATTATGCTGGCAGTGCATATAAACCAATGCATTAAATCGGCTAATGCTGTATTGTCTGTCATTACAAAAGATAGCACCACATGAAAGCATAAAAAATAAATCTGTTATGTCCTATAGCGGGAAACAATTGACTGGCTTGCACACAATTCAGACGAAAAGTTTTACTTTCGTCGTTCATGCGAATTTATATGCCTTATGGGGTAGCCAGATATTTTTAAAATAACAGTAACGTAAATATTTTAGGTTAATGTGCTATTTATCCTAAAAATATAATTCCAACTTTATAAAATGGCGATATTTATAACAAATAACAAATGCACTGACACATAACCTTTAGGTTTACCATTTACGAAGATAGCAGCCTGTGATAAAACGGCACAGTTATGCCCCACCTCCAGGACAAATCAGCCGATATCCACGAAATTCTGCACGCAAGTTGTACTACGGTAGACCGTGTACACTTAGACGAATTAAGTGACCTACACGCTTTTATTTTCGAGACGACAGCCCTGTAAATATTTGAGGTTAGTAAACGTTTTTACTGAAAGATTATTTTAATTAAAACTGAAGTTGATGCTCCGAATCCTACCCCTGTAATGCAGTTAGTTGCCTGCCAGCTGATGGCACTAGAGGTTCTATGTTAGAGTCCTGCGTAGGCCATGTGTGCATCTGTAGTTGTGTCGCTAGCGTTGCATATGTTTCTGGTTCCATATCAGGTAATATCGCTGTCAAAGCATACTTACCATGCAAGCTTTTCCGAACGTCAGCAAAGTGATTTGCATCGATGTAGAGGAAAATTGGTTTATTTGTTATGTAGGTAAATTCTTATTTGTAATGAGACCATATGGTTCAATAAAGCAGCATCAAACGTTTATAATTCTGCAGGTAAAAATGTTGTATGTTATTAGAGGTCGGCCACACCTGTTATTTGCATTATGGTTGGAAGTATTAGTGAGAGTTTGCTTTTACGTTGACGATACCGATAACATAAAACAATGTTTGGGGAATTTAAATGTAATTTAATTTCGTTTTCATTATCTCTAAATATGCAGTTTGAACAATAGATATTCAAGTGCTCACATCTCCATTCAAGTTTTCAAATCTCTCTTAATATTTTGTGTTTAGGTATAAAGTGTCCAATATATTCATCACTTGGTTTTACATAAGGAATCACCTCCAAAAGTGTTGTAGCCATTGGTCTTAAACAAATTATATGCATGTATGTGTGTATGTATACATAAAAAAAAGTTTCTCTCTTGGGAAACTTGGCTATCCTCGTTTTCCATTACACTGCGTACATTTCTGTGTTGTAAATTTCCATCAGTATTTAAAAATCATGTCAGTATTTTACGATTTATTCGCCTTTTTACAGCTATTAATACAGAACGCCTGGCATTTGTCTGCAAGGAGCTAATTCGTAACGACGCCATCATAGAGGCATAAAATAATTACTAACTTGAGAGTCTCGGTTAATACGATGTTATAAAACATTTGAGCCTAAATCCAATTGAGTCGGCGTGGGACGTCGTTGGGAGACTTCTGTCGTCGCTTCGCCAGCTACCAGCAACGACTCCGCAACTGCGATCGGCGCTGCATGATGAATGCCCGTGACGTCACAAGAGCTCGTCGACAACCTTGAACTGAGCATTAACAGATGGTTCAAATCCTGCGTTGGAGTTAGTGGTAATCATGTCCCGTACTCAGGACAGCATTTGTCTTACCTGCTACTTGGCACATGAACGTTTCTGTCTTCTGTCGTGTCCGACAAAGGCCATTTCGCGTCCTTCGGATTACTTTCGTGATCAGTGTTGTTCACCTTGCCCATACTCTTGAACGTCAGTTATGTTATGGTATGCTTTATACCTTCTTGAAATGCTGATGCGTGACTTTACGTGTGAGATCCTGCCTTACCCTTAACTAGTTTCAAACGGTTGGCAAAATATGGATAGGAATTCACTATTTAATAACAAAATCAGGCCAAAGAAAACGTGCCAACTCATGTTTTAAAAAGCGAAATTTAATGGTATAATTCAGCAATACTAATAGTTTAACTCCTTCAACACAAATATTCTATGAGATTATGACAGCAAAATATTTTAATTAGGAGTNAATTCAGCAATACTAATAGTTTAACTCCTTCAACACAAATATTCTATGAGATTATGACAGCAAAATATTTTAATTATATGTAGGAGTACTACTGTTACTTTTGTTAGGAAAAGTTTATCTTACTGTTGTAATTGTTATTTACTTTTATATTTGGCTAATGTTGCTCATTATTTTACATTTTTGAAAGTAAGGAATGATTTTTTCTATAATATGAGCTATGCAATGTTGTAATAATTAATTCCAAAATGCAAATTTATTTCTATTTTAAACTAGTTTTGCTGAAAAGAAATGCTGGGGAAATGCTGGGAGCCAAACGGTTGGTAATCGGTGCTTCGTAACAAAATGCATGCTGTGTGACATGTTTCAAGGTTTTGTAGTACTAAACATTTCAATAAACAATGTAAATTTTTGATGAAACTTAAAAAGAATTGATACTGTAGGAGGAGAGTAACGGACTGTTATAGCTACTTCTCTGGGAAAACGAGCCAGGCTGACAAAGTTAAAACCATATTTTCTTTCACTAGAAATACTGTTCCTAATGCTAGTGAATCGGCAAATGTAAATAAGTCGGAAAGGAAATAGGATAATTTATTTTATGAAGACCACTACAAATTACTAAATTGTTAAAAATTTATTAAGAATTCATTTAACACAAAAAAAATTATCTTAACTGGAAATAGGAGATGTTGCTTGTGTACTGAGGCAGGACGTATATACAAACAAAGCAGAGATAACTGTGTCATTAGTCCCGGCAAGCATGTAGTTATCTTGTACCCCAGGTTGGAAATATCAGTGGCGAAAAATGTAATGTCTGAAAAGGGAAAACTTCGTAACTTGCCTTGGGCAGACAGTGTGTTAGCAGCTTGCTGCTCTAGTGAAATTAAACGCTTCAGTAAANAAAACTTCGTAACTTGCCTTGGGCAGACAGTGTGTTAGCAGCTTGCTGCTCTAGTGAAATTAAACGCTTCAGTAAATAGCATTTTTACATGCGGCCTGCGGCCTCTCTGCGTCCTTTCGCATACCCCATCCCTTATCGAAGTGCAGTGCTTCAAAGGAATAACCGGTAACTGGAGAAGCAAGCGCAGAGTGGCAGGTGGCACATTTTTTTTCGTGGTATTTATATTCACCCCTTGGGCGCGTGCTGATATCACTAATAAACGGAACTTATTATGCGTGAAGGTAAACCAAGCAATCTGCGTAATATTCACGTGAGCCCATGTGCTTTTCCTGGGAAGCGACGAAATGCGGCGATCACATAGACCAGTGGGAATGAAGTCTGTGGACTGCCAGCAACGGTGCAGTAAAAAGGGGAGGCTGACGGGCGTGATTAATTAATTGTATGCGTGGGTGATCGACATTTGAAATGATGGCAATAGACAGTTTTTTGAATATGTTTAAATTATAAGTGTTAATTAAGTTAATGTGAAAGTGATAAGGACTGCAATTAAAATTCAGTTTGATATTAAATATTTCGCTCACTGAGAATAACAAGTATTACTATTATAAAAAAGTAGATAAATGTTGTAAATAATAACTACATATATTTTGTAGCATTATAAATAAATTTCAAAGAACAATTGAATTCTTACATTTGTATTAACACCTCCATCCCTTACGAACTCGGGTGGGCCCCTGGCGATTTTTGACACTGGTTTCAGAAATGGGATAGAAGCATTTATTGTAATTAAAATATNAACTCGGGTGGGCCCCTGGCGATTTTTGACACTGGTTTCAGAAATGGGATAGAAGCATTTATTGTAATTAAAATAGGTGATATGCTAGTAATCAGTAATATTAAATGGAATTTTTATTGCTTTAGGTCGGAAAATTAAAACTGATTTCCGTAAGAAAAATGTTTGCGGAACTAGAATCACTGCNGAATTTTTATTGCTTTAGGTCGGAAAATTAAAACTGATTTCCGTAAGAAAAATGTTTGCGGAACTAGAATCACTGCGAACGTTAAAATTGAGGGGCTAGATAGTCAAGTGGTTAGTGTGAGCTCAACTGTAAATAGCGAGAAAAAAGCTACGTATAGCAAAATTAGTAGTGCAAACGAAATCAACATAACCAAATTACAAATTAAAAGCGTAAAGGAGAGTGTAAACTAAACTGTAATTATTGATAACGAGGATGTCAATACTACACTGAAGAGCCAAAAAAACTGGTATACCTGCCTAATATCGTGTAGANAATTATTGATAACGAGGATGTCAATACTACACTGAAGAGCCAAAAAAACTGGTATACCTGCCTAATATCGTGTAGAAGCTTCCCCCCCCCCTTTCCAACCATGCAGAAGTTCCGCAAGACGACGTGGCATGGACTCGACTAATGTCTGAAGGTATGTAGGAGGCAATTCACACCATGAATTNATTATTGATAACGAGGATGTCAATACTACACTGAAGAGCCAAAAAAACTGGTATACCTGCCTAATATCGTGTAGAGGCTTCCCCCCCCCCTTTTCCAACCATGCAGAAGTTCCGCAAGACGACGTGGCATGGACTCTACTAATGTCTGAAGGTATGTAGGAGGCAATTCACACCATGAATTCAGCAGGGCAGTCCACAAATACAATCTGCGCCAATTTGAGAAAGGGTTGCATGTCTGTCACGTCTAATGATTCTCGTCAGTCGTCGTTTGTCCCATTCTTTCACGATCTTTTTCCAGCCGCAGCGATGTCGAATATGTGATGTTTTACCGGATTCCCGATATTCACGGTACACTCGTTAAATGGCCGTACGCGAACATCCAAAATGTTATCGCTACCTCGGAGATGCAATGTCCCATCTCTCGTGCGCCGACTATAACACCACGTTCAAACTCACTTAAATCTTGATAACCTGCCATTGTAGCAGCAGTAACCGATCTAGCAGCCGACCGCATCGCGTTACTCTGATTGGCTCCATACCTCTGTTATTTGCATACGCACGCCTATACCAGTTTTTTGGCTCTTCAGTGTAATATTTAATGTAAGTTATTTAGTTGACAAGAAAGTTTACAGTGCAGACATTAAAATATAAGTGTTTAGCAAGTTTAGCGAGAATTGACTGTGTGTACAAGGAAACTGAGTTTGTAAACGAAAGCATTGACAGTGTATCTGAAGTAGTGTAGAGGGTCAGTAGAAGGGTGGACTGTGTTCCACGATAATTGAACCAGCACACAATTGTTAGTTTGCGCCAGGTAGTAATTTTATATGCTGCTTAATGGGCCAGACATCTCGTGTATTTATTCAGGGGCAGGTCAATTAGTCCTTCAAAGGTCATTTGGTCCACTGGGGAAGGCATCCCTATTTCTCTTTGGTAGTTCAGAGGCAGCCTTTGCCTGTCGCCAGACCAAGTCTCTCTTGTACTTACTAGGCGTTCCTCCAGAACTTCTGGTAGAAGGCATTCTATGTTTTTGGATCTAGAAGCTTCCGGAACATTTCGAAGAACCTTTATGACCTGCTTGCAAACCGCTATAATACCTCCCTTCTCAAGACGGACTCCACAGCCTGACAAATTTAACTCTTTAACTGGTAAACTTTCACAGTTTACGAGAGAAAAGTTTCTCTATTATTTCGTACTGTTAACAATCCGTCATTATAATGTGTAATACTTAGCGCAGTTATTAAAATTAATATAATTTATTCCACATAATACATGAGAAAAAATGAAATTTATAGCTGAAAAAATTTACACTAACCGGGACTTGAACCCGAAATACGTACGTAGTAGCCGAATACTCTTCCAGTTGGGTTTTGGTTTTATGTTAACGTTATTAACTTTATTGATCAAATCATTTGTTGTAGGACGTAGCGTGATTGACGTTTGACGTTTGACCACGTGAGTGTAGTTTGCCGTGTGTGGAGCTCAATTCGACCGATTTGATGAACAATTCACAGCACACATGTGCTCGACATGCGAACTGACAATCCGCCGCGGAGGAACCGGGGTGCGAACACCCGACTCCCCGACCACAAGTCGGCCATACTGCCCCTGAGATATGAGTACAGAGCCCGCGTGAACACGACGCACACTGCGCTTGCAGCTGAATAACTGGCACATACACACGTTCAGCTATTATAATCCATTCACGGTTACTTCACACTTTTCTGAAGCCCTGCTTAAGTTCAGCTTCCAGGATATTCCTCCGCCTCATGCAAGCTAAGTTAAACTATGTCTAGAAAATTACCCCCAAAGGACAACGCACCGAATTCGTGTGCACTCTGTTGTAATAAATAATATTTTGCATGTGAACTATTTCTTACTAGGCGCTACCAACACACATGTTTTCTCACTCTTTTTATTCACATTTAATGTAAATGAAATATTATAATTTATAATTAAAACACAAATAAAACTTCAATTTAACGAGAAATAAGATACTTTCTTGTTAACAGAGCCCATAAAACGCTTGTGATACATCGGATATTTAGGAGATAACTAAACACGTCATACATGGGGTAATTTTTCATAGGTTTGATTCAGGAAGTGTGAAGATACCACGAATAGACTATACGTGTTTTACGTAGTTTGTAATGACGTAAGCCTCTAAAATATGTCGTGCGTATTACAACAGTATGCTTGCCGTCTTTAACATTTATTTGCGAAACAACTTAGTTGTGCTGTTTTCCTAATTTTTAGATACATAATTACACCGCGACGTATAACGGTCTGTACGCGTCGTTGTGTTTATGGATGTTCGTCGCGCTACCGGCTCCGGCAAAATGATATGCGTTCTGCGCATGCGTAGGTTTCGTTGCGCCAAGGATAAATCACCAATATTGGAGCCCTAAGATTAAAGCTTCGGCCGTGGCTTAACCAAGGCCTTAGCCGGCATTATGACGTTCTGGAATACTGATAAGGCCTGGACGTGGCTTAAGAGATATCAAAATACCTTATAATAACGTTCTGAAATACAGTCCTCAGTGACGTTTAATGTAAAAGAGACGCCTTTTCCAGCCTTAAAGACGGAAAAACTGCAACAACTCGCACTTGCGGGATAGACCGGTTATAAAGCATTGTAGATGTAATTTATACTGGAAGAATACAAAGTTAAGTTTGAATTGATTTAATGGTTCCGATTATATAACATATTAAGCTAAAATAGCTGTGTGGCTACAATTTTTAAAAGTTTCTGACCCACTTATAACATACTATCTTTCGTTACCTGCTGCAGTACTAATTATTTGTTTAAGTTGTAAGTTATCGGTGAATTGTTTCCCGAGATATAACATAAAAAGTTAATTTATTCATGTGGCGCTACCTTACAAAATGTCGGGAAAACATGGTTATAAATTGGCATATATGATACTTGTAATTAATACTTTCATTATACAAAATTTGGTTTTAATTGGCCGGAACCGTATCTTAGATATACTAAAGAAACCAGAAATTTATGTATGATCGTCATTTGGAAATTAGTGCGTAATCAACTTATATCGCATATTTTTATATGGCCTACCATAATATTTATTACTCACATGCACAATTTTACGAAAATGGGTTAAATAGTTTTAGAATTAATGCATGGAAACTTTGTTTTAATGTGTTAGTATTTTCCAAATTGGTGGACCAACGACACAATTGGTGGAACTTACATGGTTCACTGTCAAGAACATTAGATTTATATCGGTATGTTATACTATTCTTCATGTTAAGAAGAACACCATTTTGAAAGTAAGCACCTGCCGTGATCTAAAACTATGAAGGGCGGATGTCCTTGTTAACTACTATATGTGTCCCGAGTTTAGTGAAATTTGGTCTAAGAATGAAGAATTTTTAAAGGGACACACACACACAAACACACAGACAAGCCTGCACACATAAACATACACCCAAAAAACAGACAGGAAAGTGATCTCATAAGTCTTACTTTAATTCGGAAAGTAGGCCAACAATATTGTTGACCGATTTCATCATGTGTCATCAAGAATCTATTTGCAAGTAACATTTTCTACAATTACATCTCCAGTTTTATTGTTTAGTGCAGTACTATTTCGTAAATATAATACAATACACAAGCCTGAGATTTCTTACCACTATTAATTTTCAGACAACTTTTTTTTAACCAAATGGTACACCATGACATGTCACATTCATTCCGAGCAAACATGTTACTTAAGCTAGATAAATGTTTCTAATAGTGAGATCTGAATACATAATTCAAAAAATTTAAGCATATCGACACTTCTGTCTAATTACTGGACAGGTTTTTAACGTTCTACCTTGTGACTGTGCGCTTAAGGATTTTTAGTATGAGCAACCTTTTTATTTATAGTATTTCTTCATAAACTGTATGAATATCAAGACTACCGTTATATATTGTATTGTTAAGCCACGTTAGGATATATTTTATGTAAAGGGAAATTTCTCGTGGCATCGTCCACTGCCATAAGATTTTTTCCGAAGCGTATCTGATGCTTCTTGTAGACTCTCCGCTGTCATCTAGCCTCGACATGAAACTGATTTGCGCTGAAAAAAATATTGGCATATTCTTGGAACCCAAAGACTACTAATATTTCTACTATTTAGTGCTAAAACTAGAATAGTCGGACTGCATTCCATTATCATGCGCTTTTCAGTCCACGAAGCAGATTATAAAAAAAAGTACATTCTTTTAAAACTCTACTGAAGAGCTATTATGCAAGGGAAATGGGTAATCGTTTGTATTAAAAAATATTGTCACAACTTTTTAAAATATCTGGGCATAGCCAACTTATTTAAGTGTGAAGCTCTTAATTATATAAAATAGCTAATAATAATTTCCTAATTTATTTATAAACCATCCCAAATAAACTCAAAACCTAATATCTCTACAAAAATGGTTAACACTTGCTATTTACTGCTAATATTGGAATAAACTTCACTCACCGCTCTGAAATAAACACAACTCAACACTTAAAACCAGTATTTATAAGTTTTTCTTACGCTTACTGTATTAGTATTAAAATTGTATACTCTCAAAAAAATTATGCGGACAAGTCTTTGTTCACAGGTAATATTGAACCGGTTAATGTTTAGGAGAAACATATTGTTCGGACTTCCTTCACGAAGGGAAATAATCCTTCAGATCAGCGTGTTACATCCTGGGGCCAACACCATATTGCAATGTGTAGTCACATGTCAAAAAGTAAAGTGGTTGATCAACGAATCACGTTGCTGTACACTGACATCTAGTGCCCGTATGAGATGTCTTTACCTTTGTGTACATTTATTCAGTCAACATGCGGTACCCGATGGAGATGGAAACCATTCTAGCGATCAAATTGCTGCAGGAAGGTAGGACCATTCGTGCAGCATCTGCAGAGCTAGACGTTGAAAAATCTGTTGCAGGTAGAGCCTGGCAAAGCTTTAGTCAAACTGGAATGAACACAAGGAGGCCAGGACAGAGTCGAAACCTCGGCCAGAGAAGACCGATGTGAGGTGAATTGTGCACTTCGGCGGCGTAGTGCTACGGCTCGGGCACACAAAAATTCTCTGAGGGCAGTAATCGATGCAAATGTCAGTGACCAAATGACACGCAATAGGCTGCGAGAAGCAGGATTAAGAGCACGAAGACCTGCTTATGTTCCGTGATTTGAACAGCTTCACATGAGAGAGAGAGAGAGAGAGAGAGAGAGAGAGAGAGAGTGACTACGATTTTTCTGAGGAACAACGGAACTGGCAGCTTCGTCACAACGTGCTGTTCACTGACGAAGCTCGCTTCGTCCGAACACAATGTGATGAACGCGTGCGTGAGTACCGTGGCCGCAGTGAGCGTTTCACAGAAGAAGTTGTCCTGGATACAGACAGATTTTGCACGGGGTAAGTTATGGCATGGGGGTGGCATCACTATCGATGGCCGAACGGACCTTTTGGATGCCAGATGCCGACTTACTGCGGCCCAGTGCAATACGGATATTGTCCTCGACACATTATGCCCATTGCTGTTGGAGTAGGTTCCCAATTTGTGTTGCAACAAGACAACGCAAGGGTCCATACAGCACCATGGCCACCATGGCCATCCTACAGGATCTCCAGATTAACGCAACGGATTGGCCTGCTCTGAGTCCAGGTCTCAATACCACTGAGCATTCATGGGATAAACTGGATACACGAGTGAGAGACCGGTCCTATTGCCCCTTGGACTCTCCGTCACCTTACAGACGCCCTTCTTGAAGAATGGGAGAATGTTCCAGAAGCAGAGATTCGTGGGCTGGTCAGAAGAATGACTCGAAGGTGTGAGGCAGTAATACAGGCACATGGAGGCGGTACACGTTACTGAAATGGTGTATCGTGTGTTCATTTGACATTAATGGACGGAGTCTCCACTTTAGTTTATAATTGTGTACGTGATGTATGCTTAGAGCACCCGTGTTAGCAATGACTCGTTAACACGCTTTTCGTTTCCGGTAAATAAAGGTTTAAACTGTCGGAAAACCAAGAGATGTACAGAAAAATACAGATGTTCAAAATCTTTACCGTCTAATGTTTTTGAAAGGTGTATTTTCTTTTTGACAAATACCTTATTTACAATCCAGACTATCAATCCTACATTACGTCCCTCCTTATTTCAATCCAGATGTCACCAATCGATTTTGTACGGGACATTCTAAGGCGCCCTGAGTGCTCTAGTACACAACCGCACTCTACTCGTCGGATACCTCGCCCTCCACAGCAATGACAACTTCTCGTTCGTAGTTGCCGCTAACAAATACGTCCACCGCAGTCTCGCATAACTTCGTTCGCCATCGGTTCACAGCTCGCCTAACTTCACCAGCTGGCTGTCACATACTTACTCGACCCTCCGGCCGTGTC